>QVNW01003445.1:0-22663 GCA_014825475.1 Pseudomyrmex flavicornis
AATATCATATCTCACATGCGCAGAAAGAGAAAAAGTACCTGAGGAGGACAGAAGTATATCTTCTGTCTCTCAGATCTTGCTCACATTTCCCACTCATTGCTGGAATAGGCTATTCCCACTCATATCTATAAGCTCTATGATGTATATATCGTACGATCGCCAAAAATCGTATTTTGTGTGCGACAGCCCTTAAGCCCTTAAGCAAAGAAGGAGCGAGAGTGAGTACACATAACCTATATAAAGGTACTTCATATTAATTACAGTTATACTATATAAAATATTGTATGATGCTGAAAGTGATAAAAAATACAGGATATTTAAAACGAGAAAAAAATTACCAATTGCACTGACTATACGTAATAACAAAGTATTCTGATTAACTATAAACGCATCAAACTACATCAATGAACAGAAAAATACTTAGTATGGTTTAATCGGTTCCACATTTGATAGATGAGACTTTCACGTTTCATTCGTAATGTCTTGATAGGCATCCCAATCGGGATCGCTTTTTGCGACACTATCGGATATGTAGCAAGGGTAGAAGGAGTTTCCATGCAACCTGCACTAAATCCGGATTTGCGATATCCCGATTACGTGTTTTTGAATCGCTGGGCCATTCGAAATCAAAATATACAGCACGGCGACATAGTGTGTGTTATATCTCCTAAAGTGCCAAATCAGACGCTCATTAAACGAGTCATAGGGCTTGCTGGAGATATTGTAGATACTCGTGGCTATAAGCTTAGTGTCCTTGAAGTATGGATAAGTTTTGTTTATGTACAAATTTGTGTTTATTGTGTAATTACCAATATTTATACAATAACCACACTATTGGAATGTAGATACCAGAAGGACACTGCTGGTTAGAAGGAGACCATGTTGGTCATTCTATGGACTCTAATATCTTTGGACCAATCTCTCTAGGTCTAGTAACTGCAAAAGCTACTCATATAGTTTGGCCACCAAATCGGTGGCAACAACTGCAATCCACAAAATCTACCTAACCATGAGAGCTGTTAGCTTTGTAAAGAGATTACAATGGGAATTACCTGGTACTGTATGCAGGTAAGTTTAACAGGTAAAATTATTAACTTTATAAACAAGAAGATTTATCTGTTATTATTTTTAGACATGGCTTAACAATAGGAGATGTTGATAATGATTGTGATAATGAATTAGTTGTTGGTACTGCTGAAGGAGAACTTTACATCTTCAAAGTAAATATAATAGATACACTGATACAAAGAGATATATCTAAAACTATAGATAATGTACATATCTTTTTCTACAACAGGGATCAGAATTATGGCAGAAAATTGTAGGTCTTGGTCTTATAACTAGTGTAGCAATTGGAGATATTTTTAATTATGGACGTAATGCATTAGTTGTGATATGTGGCGATGGATGGACACACATATTTTATAGTCCTAGATCTGTCAATCCTAATAATAAACAAGATAATGAACAAGATAATTTTAAAGCAAGTATTGGTAAGTCGAAATGTTTCAAAATATAGTAAAATATTTGTGTGTATATACAAAGTGAGTTTGATAAATTGAGCAGCACGTTTTTCTCAAAAAACAGTAAAGATAGAAAAAAACATCCATCAGCAAAATTGTAGGATATTAAAGGGGACATATTATAGTGACTTTGAATGACCTATAAAATTGTTTTTTTCCTCACTTTACCTATCAAACTTTGTCTTCCTAAAATGAGAAGGAGTACTTTTGAGTCACTCTATCGATAGTAGATACTCAATGAGCTTAATTTTTATATTAAATTTTATATTAAAGTATTTTTCAAGAACTCAACCATTGTGAAGATATAAACAAAATTAGTCAAAATAAAAAATATGGAAAAAATCGTTTTACTATTACAAGTTTAAATTGTTCACTATGTTATTCCAGGCATGCCTATAGTTTTTGTGGAAAGCTTGCTGGGATTTCTTCTAATTCTTGAACGATTATTTCGCAAAAACTATTTTTTATTCTTTTATCATGTTTCCTCGATTGGTAAGATTGAAAATAACTAGCTTTTTTCACTCTTCTTTTTCCAAGCAAGCTTTCCACAAAGATTATGGACATGTCTGAATAGCATAGTGAACATTTTGTACACTTATTGTAATAATAAAAAGATTTTTCCTATATTTTTTATTTTGACAAATTTTGTTTATATTTTGACAACGGTTGAGTTTTTGAAAAATATTTTAATAAAAGGAAGTTTAATTGATTCCCCTCAGGGTTACAATATTTTTCAACACTCCACTTCTATATCCACGATCCATTTGTATCCACGATCAAATCCGACGGTGTGGATTCGAACTCGGGACCTTCCAACTCGCAGACCTAGCACTCAGGCCGCGAGACCACTGGGCCAGTCTCTGAAAAATATTTTAATATAAAAGTTATTAAACTCATTGAGTACTATCGACAGACTGAAGAGTACTCCTTTCAATTTAAAAAAAAAAGAAAACTTTGATTGGTAAAGTGAAAACAACAATTTTATAAATCATTCAAGGTCATCATAGTATGTATTTCTTAATATCCTACAATTTTGATAATAGATGTTTTCCTCCATCTCTAACCGTTTTTCGAGAAAAACGTGCTGATCATTTTATCAGATTTATCCTGTATATTCTACAGAATAGTAAAAGTACAGTATTAAACTATAAATATATATATATATATATATATATATATATATATATATGTATATATGTGTGTGTATATGTATATACAGAATTATATACAGAAGTATATGTATATACAGAATTACCAAATTCTCAAAGCTCTGACTACAATAATCTTAGTGAAATAAACGAACTATCTGGAAAAATGGAATGTGTACATGTACAAAGAATACCGACTAACACGAAGATAGTGTTAATAGCTGATGTTGATAAAGATGGTGCTAACGAGATGATTCTTGGTCTAACAGATCGTGTTGTTAGATCTTACAGATGGTCAAGTAACGCCGATTTAGGAACAGGAAAACTAGTCGGTTTAAATAAGTGGGAATGCACTAATCAGATAGGAACAGTTACACTACAGGTACGACGAATTGAATTAAAGCAGTGTTTATTATAAAAATTCACAATTAATTTTAATATAAATAAATGGTAAATGAAGATAAAGATTAATGTAAAAGTTATTGTTTTTTTAGCATACTGGCGATGGTACATCAACTTTGTTAGTTGCACAACCTGGTGGTACATTCATGCGAATTAAGTGTAAGTCGGAAGACTGTCACAAAGATTGTTCATGTGAAGCTGTGGATTATCAAACATTAGGAATATCTAGAATGCGCAATCCGAATATTTCAACAGACATTATCGGAGATCTAGAACCTGGACGAACGTCGTTTATCTCGACATTCGAACCTAAGATGTCTAATTACATGTCTAAAAATAAGTTGTCAAAGCAAAGTTTTGCTGATGATAGTCAATTGGATATAAAAACCTTCAAGTCCACGTCGTTTGAATTTAAGAGAAATTACTCACAACCTGTAATTCGTAAAAGTAGTTTGGACATGACAGACGAATATGTTACAGAATTTATGATACGAAGTCAAGGAACAGGTAAATTTTATAATCCTGCCGATTCCTCGAGCACTGATGAAGTAGATGGCAACTTCATTAGTAGTAAAGTTATTCTTGGAAAATTTGATAAAAATGTTGCGAAAGATACTTTACCATCTTTTAAGAATTTTCTCTGCAATAACAATAAACATAGTACTAACAACAATAATAAAAACAACAGTAATAACAATTCTAACACATGTATTGCTGAAGCGTTGTCAAGTAACAAAAACAGTATCAACACCATTACTGCGAATCAACATAAAAAACATGATAAAAAAACAGATGACACAATTACCAATGAAAACGATTCGAAAAAAGGAAAACCTTATGCTTTAGCGACACTTGACGGAACTATCATGCTAGTGCAGGATGAAGTCATTTTATGGTGAACACACATTATAATATAATATTTAAATATATTTTATTTTATTTGTATGTGTAAAATGTTTTTTTCTTAGGGCTATGCAAGTAGATCATCAGATATTTGCTCTATGTCGATTAGACGTCACAGGTGATAAATCTGACGAGATAATTGCCTGTGCTTGGGATGGTCAGACATATATTTTAGATCAGCATCGGCGCAGTGTACGTTTTCAGTTTGAAGAGCCAGTCAGAGCATTTTGTACGGGAAATTACAGCGTTACTCCGGGAGCATCTACTCCTAGCCTGGTGTATAATACTTTTAACAACAAGGTTCCTAAAAAATTAATTGTATATATTAACTTATAAGTTCAAGTTATGATATCTGCGATATTGGTACTTATATTTCCTAGATTTTTCTTTATTATGATGTTATCTTACCGAGCATGACTATTAATCCTTTGGATCCTACGAAAAATTTTGAGCTGGATGAAGTGCAGACTTTAAAAAAATTATTGGGCGAGTGCAGTGTCAGTGAGAAACAACAAAAGATAAAACAATTAACTGAATGGTTGTTATATAGTGTAGACAATGATTAAATGTTACATTTGTACACAAGACAGTATATAATAAAATTATGAATACTTAACCTACAATATGAATATTTAATATACAATAGAAGAAACATTTTAAATTAATAGAAAATTGAAAACAAAAAAGTTTAATCATTTTCTTCGGTATATCTCTCCAGCTGAAAGATACACCTATTCATATCAATTTATACGAAGATAGTTTACAAACAAACAATTGGTGATATCTCTAATGAAATTAATTTTGGCGGACAAAGGATTCTTGGCTATTTGCGGAACTTTGTGAGTTGAAGCGTTTTATCTGCAATGCCGTAAATCAAGCTGACAGTACGTTGAATATATCAGTCTAATATATAGCAGCGCATGGCACATCATTGCCAGTAGGTATAAAGCTTTCGTCAGGTACTTTTCCAAATTCCTGCGTTGTGTTCAATAAAATTATACATAATTATTGTAAATTGTGCAATCGGTGCTTTTACAAAATTCCTTTTATTGCTGATATTTGCAAAACCCAGATCGCTACATTGTACAAAAAAGGAGGAAAGAATCGAAGTAAGTGTAATAATGATCAACGATAAAATTTAATGCAAATATATATAGGAAGTGTACTTGAAATAAAATAATCTATATTTATATATATATATATATATTCTTAATTTATTTCACAAATGAAAGAAAATAGCATAAAAGACATTTTATCGATTTAAGACTATAAATTTTAATATAAACTAAAGATATTTATTATGTATAATATTAATTAAAAATAATTTTTATGAACGTGATAGTTATATTCTAGCAGTATCACATACAGTCGGAAGCAAAAGATAGTGAAAATAGAAATGTCAATAAAGTTTAATAAAGTTAGTACTATTGTGTGTGTATATATATATATATACACAAGGGTTAAATATATATATATATATATATATACCTTCGTCTGCAAGATTTTTTACTAATGCCGTCTGCATAACCGGGTCTAAGAAATCTGAGACCTTTTCTTACTGTCGTAAGCTTTAAAAAAATCTTAGGAAAGATTCTGAGATGCTTCATAAGGTCTCTACTTTAATGTGAAGTAAACACTTAAGCAAAATATTAAAACTCTTTTGCAAGAAAATTCAAAGATAAGCGCAGAAAAATTGGGCTTTTCTCTAGAGACTGAAATTCCCATTATCCAGACGGAGGGTTAAATTTTATTTATTATATCCTTATGGTACACATAGATTATATAGTAAATAATTGAAATTAATATTTACATTTTTGTAGAAAATTCTGTATAAATAGCGTCTAATGAAGAAATAAGTCAGCTAATTGTCAAGGGACAAAAATAAGTGGACACTCGATTAACATGTTATTCCGAGAAATGTCTACAAGTATTGAGCATAGTTTTTTTTCTTACAATAGTTTTGAACAAAGTTATCAGTTCAAACTAAAACTTTGTAATAGTAGGATTATTTTTTAACAATATCAGAATGCCAAAACTGAGAAAAAGTTTAAACAATTGATGAATTGATGAGAAAAATTTCATTGAAAGTTTAAAAATTGATTGTTTTAGACTGCCATAAAAAAAGTAAATTATTGTTCAATAGCCGGGAAATTAGACTTATATTAGTCAAAGCAACATGAAGAAACAAAAAATATATTAAATTAAAAATATATTAAATTAAATTTACTAAAAAAATATATTAAAAATATATAAATAAATTTTTGAAAAAATAATATAAAGCGATGAAAGCAATTTGAAATGCGACAGTTAAAACAGAAGCATCAAGTCTGGAGAAAACTTAATGAAGCATTCAAGAAACTATTTATTACGCTAACCAGTAAAATTTGATGGTGAATCATTGAAGATATGGAGATACTTTCTTATAGTATAGGTATAGTATAGTACTTTTTTATAACATAGTATAGATGTAATATAGTACTTTAGTACAGTAGACTCTCGCTATAGATCTGCTTTCCCCTTCACACGTACTTTCACGCACACATAAGTCACTCTCCTACCATGTCTGCCCGCGCGGAATCGTGGGGAGCGGCGGCTTTACTCTGCCGTTCCCCACCATGCTCAATAGTCTCGTGCATCGTGCCTGATCGAAGCGTGGAGAGGGCCCTCGCTATAGATCCGTTTCCGAGAATTTTCCGCTTCTACATTGGATCTATAGCGAGAGTCTACTGTATTAGTATAGATGGAATTATGAATGCAGACAAGTACATCGACATAATAAATAAAAATTTAGAAGAAGCAGTGGTAAAAATGAGTCTTGATGAAAAATTTGTCTTACAGCAACGATTCTAAATACTTTGCGGAGAAAATCAAGAATTTTTTTGAGGATTTAAATATTAAATTATTTTAATAGCCAGCAGAGTGCGGATTTGAATCCTATATAGAGAATTTATGGAATTTATTGGACGCTAAAGCTCCAGTAGATAAGGAATAATAAGATCGACTTTTTCAAAAGTTTACTCTTAGCATTTAAAAATATTAAGAAAGATTATATTGAAAACTTAAGAAGCATTATACTAAACAGTATACTTAATAAACAGTATACAATATAAACAGTATATAATAAAGTGTTTAGAAACAATAATTCAAACAAAAAGTGACAACACTAAGTATTAATTTTTACAGTACAAGGAAACGGCCATTACGAGATGAAACCTGATGTTCGGGTTGAAAAATTTCTTGAATTAAAAGTGCACATATTAATTTTTAATTTATTACGTGTATTATAATGTGTTCATTTAGTTTCGTTTGTCTGCAACTGGCTGACTTATTTGTTAAACATAATTTATTTATACAGAAATGTTAATTTCAATTATTTATTAAATAATTTACATATATAAATAAACTTTAAATATATAACAATATATATAACTATTTTGATATATAACTATTTTTTGATTAAACTTCAACAATTTCTACTACTTGTCCATTTACTTTAATTTGTTCTCGACTGTATATAGGAATGTGTGTGTATTGATTTTGAAATGTTTTCCATGTAATCAAAATCTCTAAAACCCGCAGTTTATCAACGAGAATCTTTTGATCTAACGAATCCAAGATGATCGTCAATGATACAGAATCATTTTTTGTGGACCACGAATTTAAGCAACTTACTTTTGGATGGACCGATTACATCTTGTTCGGAGGTCTATTAGGAATTAGTGTTCTCATCGGAGTGTATTTCGGTTTCTTCAGCACGAAACAAAATACTACCACCGAGTATCTACTAGGCGGCAAGACTATGTCCTTTTTTCCGATTAGCATGAGTCTGATAGCAAGGTAATAGCATTTACCAGATAAATTCATTTTATTTTCTCGGTAATGTCTCAATTAATAATAGAATAATCTTTTTAATTAGAACAAATTTTAATTTAAAAAATTTTTTATTTCTAAGAGAGTTTAGTTTATTTGAATTATTTATTGAAATAAATTATATAAGCACACAATGGTTTTGATATAATTTATTCTAGTCATATATCGGGAGTGTCTTTGCTTGGCGTACCGTCCGAGGTGTATCAATATGGAACTCAATACGCAGCGTGCATTTTCACATCTTTCATCACTTGCGTTATAATTATCGTTGTGTATTTGCCGGTGTTTTACAAGCTACAATTAACGAGCACTTTTGAGTATTTGGAAATCAGATTCAACAGGCCGGTTCGGCAGTTGGCATCCTTCCTGTTTTCTCTTGCGTTGGTGGTGTACGTGCCGTTGATAATCTACGTGCCGGCGTTAGCCTTTTCGCAAGCGACCGGTCTGAATTTGCATTTTGTCGCACCGGTGATATGCGTGGTGTGCATCTTCTATACAACTATTGTAAGTGAAATAAATAAATTGTAATAAAGTGTTGTGTGTATGTGTGTAAACAGTTCTTAGTTCGGCAAAAAATATAAAATTTATTTTGTACGCGCGTATCCGACTTTTCTCAAATAAAAAAAGAGCATTTAACATTTTTAAATATTTACAAAGTGTTTTATTTAGTTTTATGAGAGAGAAAATATTTCCATGACGTCAATACGGTGAATTTCTATATTCTTTATGTGATTATTTGCGGAGAACACACAATAGATACTGTTATCGTTTATTAGCACTTGCACGTGCTGCGTATTGAAACAAAGATTTACCGTTGTAGAAATTATAAGAACGTACCGAGAATGAGTAAGCAGTCCGCGAAAACACCAAAATAGAACGTCTGTGTGTATGTACATCTCTTCATCATCATTATTACTATGATGTTATCAGATATCGCGATATTTAATTTAGACGGGATACGTACACGGAAAACTGGCAGCTACCAAATAAATGATTATTTAGAATGGAATTACTTAAAAATTTGTCACGCGACTAATCTTATCATCTTTGCAGGATTATTTGCAATGCATCGCGCGATGTGCGGATAAGATAACTGCATTTGCTACGTAACGAAATATAATTATAAAATACAGAAACAACAATGGCGAAAAAAGGATGGTAGGAAATTACTATTTTTGGCCCCATTTAGAAATAAAAAATTCATGCAAGACTGTTAAGAGTATCACTAAAAAAACAAACACCAACATAGGATGTAACACTGCAATATCATAGTAATATTGTTTTTCCATTGCAATATTACACTCTAATATAGTAGAAATATTATCGTAATGTAATATTATAGTAATATTAAAATGTTCGCCGAAATGCATCACAGTAATATTACAGTGATATCACAGTAATATCACAGTAATGTTGCAGTGATATATCAAGAATATTACTGTACTGTATTACTCGCATAGAAATTTGTTAGGATCTATTCGGAAATTAGTTAAATTTTTCAAAAATATTTTGACTTCTCAGTGAAAATTCTATATCGATTCCAAATAGAAATATAACGCTTTGCAATTTAAAATCTAAGGAGAAGTTCTATTTAGAATCAAAGTAGGATTCTTTACTAAAAAAAAACAAAAGAAAAAAACCAATAGCACATCGCCTTGGAAAAGGAATTAATTCGAGATTTTACTCGAATTAATCTTTAGAGGCCTGAATCAGTTAGCCGATCAATTAATTAACTCAATGAAAAGTACTGGGTCCGGAGAAAATCCTAAAATGATGGTGAGATTTTTGAACTCGAGACCTCCATGTTCGCAGCCCTTGCACTCACTCCGCGAAACCACTTGTTCTTTACTAAAATGTAATTATATTTATCTACTTATTATCAAGCTATCCTACACATTTCATTTATTAGTTAAATTATTATTTTATTAAAAATATTGCAGTTCAATGTCAACCTGCAACAATGGATAAAAAAATATTTCTCTTATTATTATTAAATATAATTTAAAGTATATTTTTATAACGCGAACATTTTTGTTAACATATACTGATTATTATAGTCATCAATTCTAATAAATATATAGCAAATAATATATGAAAATATGTAATAATTTTTATTATACATATAAATGTATATACATATACTTATATAATATATAATAATAATAAGTACAGTAGACTCTCGCTATAGATCCACTGTAGGAGCGGAAAATTCTCGGAAACGGATCTATAGCGAAGGTCCTCTCCATGCCTCGATCAAACACGATCAGGCACGATGCACAAGACTATTGAGCATAGTGGAGAGCGGCAGAGTAAAGCTGCCGCTCCTCACGACTCGGCGCGAACAGACATGGTAGGAGAGTGACTTATGTGTGCATGAAAGTACGTGTGGAAGGGAAAGCGAATCTATAGCGAGAGTCTACTGTATATAGTAAAAATGTTATACACGAAGTTTTTTGTTGATGTAATACATTTTAAAACAAAGCGTTTATATTTCAAACGGCTGTATTACGGTATGACCCTCTCAACGTTCAGGAGTGACACTGCACATGATGAAAGACTATTACATAGGAACATGTATGTCAAGTTTTGATTGCGGCATATTAAAGATAGTTTCCGAAAACATTTCCAAAATAATCGTGAAAAAAGAGTTTTTCGGAAATTGTTTACATTATGAAAAAAGTTTTCAAACAAAAAATGTAGGAAATTGAATTTTCCACAAAAAAAGTTATAATCTTCAATCACATAACTTCACTCGTTTTCATGATAGAACGTTGAGAGCGAATATTGAGAGTTTTTCACGATAATCTCTGCAATTAATCACATTATGAAAAAAATTTTCAAACAAAAAATATAGGAAATCAAATTTGCCACAAAAAAGATTATAATCTTTATTTACGTAAAAATCGTTATTTATGTTCAATCGTTTTCATGGTAGAACGCTGAAAACGAGGTAAAGTTGCACATTAGCTACTGTCTTCTTTGATCTTTGTGAAACTTGGTATCTTTACGTATCTTTCATGATTATCCGGGAAATGCGGAAGGAGGGGCTTTGCTCCTTCTCTTGCAGGAGGGCTGCGCCCCCCTGCCTACATACTTACACAACACAAACATAAAAATACTTTGTTTTTTACACTATTTTTTTGTTTTACGTGGGGGAAGTGTCTACGCATTCCCCGATCCCTGAAAGAAGATCGAGAGTATGTGGAACTTGCACCCACTAAAACCTCCACGGTGCCAACCGTAGTGGGTGCAAGTTTCACATACCCCTGACCTTCTTTCAGAGATCGGGAAATGCGTAGGCACTTCTCGCACGTAAAACAAAAAAAAATAGTCTCTCAATATTCGCTCTCAACGTTCTACCATGAAAACGAGTGAAGTTATATGATTGAAGATTATAACCTTTTTTGTGGAAAATTCAATTTCCTACATTTTTTGTTTGAAAACTTTTTTCATAATGTAAACAATTTCCGAAATAATTGTGAAAAACTCTTTTTTCAAACATGGTTTTGCTCCTCATATCTCCAGTATCTTTAATATGCCGCAATCAAAACTTGACATACATGTTCCTATGTAATAGTCTTTCATCATGTGCAGTGTCACTCCTGAACGTTGGATCATATCGTAATATATCCTTTCAAACATAAATTGTAGGATTTTTGTAACAACGTAGCAAAAGATATGTATCATATTATACAGAATGTTCCGTAATTGCCGTAATTTTTCGTGGGCAGGTAGAGAGGATTACATTGAATCGAAAATTATACCACTTTGAGAGATTTGCAATAATTACCGAGATTTTAATTAATAAAGATCTGCGAATGAGCGTGCATCGGGCTGTTTTACGCGTGTAAGGTGTAAGATAGCTTGGCGCGCTTCGCGCGCCCACAGTGTTACTCTTTAGCAACGTATAGAAAGAGCTAATATAACAGCATATACTATAACATAATAAAAGGTAGCAACGCGTCGGGCTGTCTTACGCGCGGATGCTTATTCGCGGATCTTTGTTAATTAAGATCTCGGCAATTATTGTGAATCTCGCAAAGTGGTAAAGGATTTTTCGACTCAATTTAACCTTCTCTACCTTCCCACGAAAGATTGACGGCAATTACGAGACACCCTATATATAACATACAATGCAATGTATGCAACGTGCCAAACAGATACGTGCCATATAAATGACATTAAATGACATCTCTAACGTTCATAAGACATAATAAAAACATATTTGATAAATAATCTTGCTACTTGGGGTGCAATACAATATTACCGTAATATTTCAATATTATACAAGGTGAGTCTGAATAAATGGTCAACACGTTTTTCTCGAAAAACGATGGCGATAGAAAAAAAACATTTATTACCAAAATTGTACGATATTAATGGAGACATACTATGGTGACCTTGAATGACCTATAAAATTGTTTTTTTTTTCACTTTACCAATAAAAATTTTCTTTTCCTTAAATAGAAAGAGGTACTTTTGAGTCACTCTGTCGATAGTACTCAATGAGCTTAATATTTTTTGATAGTAAAGTATTTTTCAGAAACGCAACGTTGTCGAGATATAAGCAAAATTCGTCACAATAATTCAAAATATTCGCTATGTTATCCCAGACATGCCTATAGTCTTTGTAAAAAGCTTGCTGGGATTTCTTCTAATTCTTGAACGATTATTTCGCAAAAACTATTTTTTATTCTTTTATCATGTTTCTTCGATTGGTAGAATTGAAGATAAACTAGCTTTTTTACTCTTCTTTTTCCAAGCAAGCTTTCCACAAAGACTATAGGCATGTATGAATAACATAGTGAACATTTTGTACACTTATTGTAATAATAAAAAGATTTTTTCCATATTTTTTAGTTTGACTAATTTTATTTATATCTTGATAACAGGGTTGAGTTCTTGAAAAATACTTTAATATAAAAATTATTACGCTTATTAAGTACTATCGACAGACTTAAAAGTATTTCTTTAAATTTAAGAAAAAGAAAATTTTGATTGGTAAAGTAAAAATAATAATTTTACAAATCATTCAAGGTCACCATGATATGTATCCCTTAATATCCTACAATTTTGATAATGGATGTTTTTATTTATCTCTAACCGTTTTTCGAGAAAAATGTATTGACTATTTTATCAGACTCACTCTGTAAATAATATATTGATAATATTATTGTAATATTGTATTATAATATCTAATATTACTGTAATATTTCCATAATATTATGTGCTATGTGAAAAACGTCTTTATCACTTTCCCAAAAAACGATGGAAAAGTTGAAATTCAAAAATATCCATGGTTGACAACTTTTATCGTGTTTTAGGAAACTGTTAAGAACGTTTTTTGTTTTTTGAGTAATACTCTTAACAGACTTCCGCATAAAGTTTGTATTTTTAGGCAAGGCCTGAAAATGACCATTTTCTATCATCCTCCTTTTATTGTTTGCTTCCGTCTTGCACTTGCATATAAATATAATAATATGAATATTAACTTAATGTGCATTTTATGAGGATAGGTCGTGAATTGTTTTTATCTCATTGATATAATTTTTGTATTTCTCTGAAAAAAAAGAGAGTAAACGCTTTTTGACAACTGTTTTAAACATTGAGAAGTATGTACAACTAGTTTATGTAAAATACACACATAACGTTATTTATGCAATTGTGTGTTTTATAAAAAAATTTCTCTTTTCAAAAAAAAAGGTAAAAAAAGGCGTAAGTACACGCGCAACACGTATCTCTAAAAAAAAGTATTACTATATTATTGTACTATAAAGAAACTCTTTCTCTACAAAATCTAATCTGCAAAAAAAATGATATCAGAAACTAGCGCCAAGGAAATCTTGTATGTTTATACATTGTTACAAAATAAAATAGTAGAAAACGGCCAAAAGTCGAAAATTCATGTGAAACAGTTTTCAAAAAACAAAAAAAAAATATTTAATGCAAAAATACTTGGTGTGGCTGCACCAAAAGCTATATTGAACTAAAATTCAGTCTGATGTAATAGCTACTTAATAGCTTTTTCATTAAGCATACGATTATAAAGTAAAGTGAATGTCCCAATTTCGGCTCATTTAAGCCCATCCCTTTCATAAAACAAAGTGTAAAATAATTGTTTTCCACAAAAAATTGAGTAGTATCATATTATTGCACTCTTAATAAATATACTTATTAAATTATTCACGAAAAAAATTACTTTAAAAGCCTTGATAGTTACTAATATTTAATTATAAATAGTGTCCTAAATGTCCTTATTTCTGTTCATAAACCAAAATTGTAGCAAACTTCTGCTCGTTTATCAATCGTGATGAAGAACGAAATACATCTTCAGTAACTTCAGCTTGTCTTTGACTCAAAACTTTCTGTAGTGTTCTAAAAATCTAAACGATAATTCAGGACGTTTTAAAAAACCTTCAAACCAATGTTCTTTCTTGATCTGCTCTTTGTAAAAGATTTTTGTACGCATCTGCCCTTTATTTTTGTTATGAGTATACAAAACAATTACAAAATAATAGAAAAAATAGAAAAATATTTTTTTAACAACATTATATAAACGTATTAAATGTAATAACAATAAAAATAAACATGAGCCATAATTGGGACATTTATTCTTTACGTACTCTTCGAACTTTTTTGATAAAATAATATAATTTTCTTTTGATAAAAGTCATCTAACTGTAATTTTCAAAAGTATCGAAAATTACTTGAATACTTTATTGAATACTACTTAAATAATAAATATTATTGAATAATACTTGAATAATAAATTACTCTCATAATTATTGGTACACTTGAAGAGCTAATTGATTTATTATGAAATTAAACTTCCATATGTGAAGTGAATAGCTCGCGTGTGCATGCTTTGTCTTTAGTTTTTGGTGCAACCGCATCAAGTTTTTTTACATTAAATATTTTTTATTTTGAAAACAGTTCCACATGGATTTTCGATTTTTTGCCGTTCTCTACTATTTTATTTTGTAACAATGTATAAACATACAAGATTTCTTTGGCGCTACTTTCTGATATCATTTTTTTTGCAGACTAAATTTTGTAGAGAAAGAGTTTCTATGTAATACAATAATATAGTAATACTTTTTTTAGAGATAGAGAGTGTTGCGCGTGTACTTGCGCCTTTTTTTATTTATTTTTTTTTTTGAAAATTAATTTTTTTAGGATAATATTCATTTTTTAGAATATGTTTTTGACAAACATTTCTTTCAATACAATTCAATATTTCTTAATAATAACAATAATATATATACAACAGATAATATATATTAAAAAGTGTTGAAAGTACTTACATCTTTTTAATTGTTTTGTGGATTTTAATCAAATCGGCAAAAAAATGTTTGCTATCGTTTTTATTTATGCAAAAGTGTTAAAATGTTTAATTATTGTAAGCAATTTGATATTTTCTTTCAGTTGGTTTTATTTTTTTGTAAGTTTTCGTGACAATGCCACATAAATTTGACCAGAACCAAATATAAAATTGTCTATGTGCATAATAGCGTTGGACAAACTCAGTCCTTGGCTTTTATGAATAGTGATTCCATAACTCAAAGACAATAGAAATTGTTTTCTAATAACATAAACTTTTTCTGTTACCTGAAATTTGACGCTTACTTATTCAATTGAAATTTCAACCTGACGACAAACAAAGTTTTATTTTTTCTACGTACTCACTGTTTGAAATATTCCAAATAACGGAAGTCACTGTATCAATTGTACCGTTTACAAAGCTAGCATCAGTATTACGTTTTATTATAACTTTTTTTTTTGCTCCGATCTTAATAATAATTGTTTTCGAAAGTCCGACTGTTCTAGAATTATCATCTTCAATATGTGACAATACTTTTAAAACTTTTTTTTTATTAAGGTAGTTATCGTGCGACAGCCTTATTCAAAAGTTTAATTTTACGTTATAGAAAAATATTCTCAGAACTCGATTCTCATATGTCATACAAATACTTCAAATTCTATTTTATCAACATGTCATTAATGTAAAAATAAATAATTAGTTTTATTACGCTCAAAACCTATCAAAACTTTTTACACCTATTTATACAATTTTACTTTTTTTTTTGCTAATGCGGTAAACTTTTAGAATGTCCATGCTTTACATCAAATGGCAATCTGACAACTTCGCGCGCGTCTAACCAAATCTGTTCGTTTGTTAAATAGTTGTTAAATAAACTTATTAAAATCTTCTCAATTTCACAGATACTAAAAAAACGCTTAAAATGCTAAATAAAACAATTTTGAGTATGACAGAGGCAAGAAAATCGCAAAAAAGCGGTGTGTTAAGATCTAAGTACATTGTGCAAGAGACGACATTGTTGCCGCTGTTACTCGCCTAACTATGCCTTGTCAAGAAATATTACAATCTTTCCGCGGCTTTAAATACGTGAAGGCACGTGACAACGATTATGTGATCGGCTGTACATGAGCAAAAATATTTGTAGAAAAGTGTCGCCACATGGTGACGACAAGAGGAGAGTCACGTTCTACCATTACGCAGTCTGGTGGCTAAATATGCAGATTCACGCGTCTGTGTGACGACGACGTGGACGTTCCTTAATCTGATCTGAACGTAGTTGTTTCTCAATTCAGACTTTACATTAATATATCTCTATTGCTAAGGCATAAAAAAAAAATCTTAATCGTTTTCTAATGTACTTAAACTTCAGTTTTCGAATAAGCCTAGGCGGAACTCAATCGGTTCAACCGTTGTTGAGATTTAAAAATCTCAACAGTGTCATTCGGTCGCACTCGCGTAATAAATGAGGCACGGGAGCATCGCGCCGTGCGCGCACACTTCGTTGCGTGTAACTTGGCGCGAGGTACTATCGTGCCTTTTGATTACGATACACTGTAATGTCTTTGTATGAAAAATTAAAATGTGCAAATCGTATGCTCTCTCAGTATGTGATTCTAAAATGATGAATATATATATATATATATATATATATATATATATATATATATCTCTCTCTCTCTCTCTCTCTCTTATGTACTGGAAGTAACATAAAATATACGGATTATTTGTACACAGCAGCTTCACTAGTAATATTATTAGACAATTGTATTACGATCTTCCCTCGGGTTTACGTTTCATCGACTTCTCCGATCGTACCGTTTGATTCTACGCACGTCGCGCCGTGATTGACATTGATGCCTTTATTGTGTGCGAGTAATCTCTATTTGAAAAACTCATAGGGAGGTCTGAAAGCAGTCGTATGGGCGGATACGGTTCAGATGATGGTGACTGTCGGAAGTCTCGTTGCCGTTCTGATTTTAGGAACCATCGCTGTGGGCGGTGTTGGCGAGACATGGAGAATTGCCAGTGAAGGTGGTAGACTTATATTTTGGAAGTAAGAACACTTTTCATATATATATACATATATACATACACGTGTGTGTGTAATCCTTATATTACTGACTATGAACTCTTTGCATTTCAATATTGCGCTGAAATGTAAGTACTGGACTTTTTTACTCTGCTTGATTGTAACATATGAGATTATATCATCTCTCAATCTAAAACGGCAGTTCCAAATGCAAAGGGTTAATATAGTTATTATATTAAAGTACAGTCAACTCTATCATATTTGCGCGTGTATGGGACTGTAAAGAGAAGAATTTTTTTTTAATACTGTGGTATAATAATAATTTAGCAGAATTAGCGACACCATGAGCAGTTTGTTGCGTTCTAGAATAAGAAGCGCAGTAGAAGAGAAACTATGTGTGTTAGTGTGATTATAACGCAATATATGTGAAGGGAGGCGCGCAAACGTCGAGAGTGCAAATATGGAGAGTTGACTGTAATTCTTGAAATATGATATATGAGTTTGATCGTCCGGAGCCTGATATGTCGCTAAACAACTATAACTTAAATTAATTTTTGTGTTTAAAAAAAAAGACAGTTATTTGAAAAACTTTAATGCCAAGTATTGAAAAAGAAATATTACACAGAACTATACATATTTTAAAATAAATATTACAAGTGTTTATTAATTAATAAAGAAATAAAGACAATGTACTGTTATATAATGTCGCCAATTCTTTTAACAGCATGGATCCCAGTCCTTTTGCCAGAAATTCATTTTGGGGGATGTCAATCGGAATGGTAATGACTTGGTTATCATCATTAGGTATTAATCAAGTCTCTATGCAAAGATTCCTGGCAGTGCCTACTATTAAGGAAGCACAAAAGTAAGATGGTAACTGCTTTTCATTAGTAATTGAGAACTGACTGTTTTATTCAATGTACGCATTGTTATAGGTCGATGTGGGTTTTATCTATAGGTTTGGTAGTTGTCAAGTTTATTTCTGTTTTCACTGGCCTTACAATGTATGCTAGATATCATAAATGCGATCCCATATCTGCGCATGTAAGTTGACTGAGTTTTTCTCTTTAACAAAGAGAAAAAAAACAAATCTTTAACAGAGAGTTGTATTTTGATCGTGGTAACACGCGCGTGATGGTTGGTATAAAGTTGACACATTTTCAAAAAATAAAAGTTTTAACACAAGTTCCATTTTCTTTTTACTGAGAATCATAAAAAAACAAGAGAAGTTAGCTGCATTTGTTAGGGGCCTTCTACAATAAGATATTAGTAATAAATCAGAAGTAAGAAATCAGAAGTAAGAAATTGACCAATCACAGACAAATTACAGAAGAATAATCGATTGTGATTGGTCAATTTCTTACTTCTGATTTCTATGTTTACTTATGACGAGCGATGGTGTAGAAATTCAGAAATGGAAAACATGTGTTTAAAGGACTTTTTATAAAACATAAAAAACTATAACTTTTCGAGAATTATAAAGTTTTATAATTAAAATAGACAGTTTCCGAAAGTATGATGCCGGTCGAAGTTAGCTTTCATGTTTTTAATCTGAAATTTCTCTGAATAAATCGCCAGAACTATTGATTGACACTTAACAAGAATTATAAAAGTATCGCACGTACAAATAGAACTTGTATTAAAACTTTTTTTTATTTTATGACAATATTGTGGTAACTTTACTCCAACGGCGTAATGTACGCAAAACCAAAAGACGTTCTAACATGCAACCTAAAAGAAATCATCTAAACTTTAAAACACCTTACAGAATGTGTATATCAAAATAACTATTGTTTTTCTTCAATAAAATTCTCTACTGTAAGTTTGTTTTAGCTTTTCCCCTTTAGACAAACACGCGCATGTATTATAAAAATTCAGCAAATTATGTAATTAAGATAAATTTAAAAAGTTGAACACTTCAGGATTAAACAAATCGCTTCTCTTCAAGATTTCAGTAAAAGAATTAACTTGCTTTCAGGTAATAGCAAGAAGCGACAAGATATTACCGTACTATGTGCTAGACGTAGCCGCGGACGTTCCGGGACTTCCTGGTCTCTTTCTTGCTGGTCTAGTGAGTGCTGGTCTCTCGACAATGAGCGCCGGGCTGAACACAGTTGCCGGCACGATTTATGAGGATTTTATCGATCGCTGGGTGCCAGAGAGCAATGACAAAGAGACTAAAGCCGCCAACATTATGAAGGTACAAAGGCAGGCGCGTTCGGAATATATTACAATCCAAAACCATTAAAAAAAACAAGAATATTTCTCTTGTTTTTTTCTCTTTCTTTGTTCTTCGCGATGCAATAACACGTTGAGCGCATCTCGTTGTCAGCAGAAATTTTTAAAATATTTCATAAAAATTTACATTCTGTTCTTTTTGCAATATGCAATAGAGAAAATCTGAAATATGATGTAATACTTCCAAAATAAGTTTATAAAAAAAATATTTTGACACAGTTATTAGAAATCGTTGTTAAGAAATTTTGTTATTAGTATTGCTCAACAATTCTTACAGACATGAAAGATCGTAGCGGATCTTAAACTTGCACAAAAAAATAGTAATCTGGCGTCACTAACAATAAGTCAAACTCAAGACTATTAATTTAGAAAGCCTATTTTATTACTATCTATTTTATTACTGTTATTATTACTGTTTTAACATTGAAAAATTTTTATTAAAAAAATTAAAAGTTGTAAACTTTTCTCTGATAACTTGTCTGTTTCCTATATTGTCTAATTTTTCAATTTTAATAAAAAATGGTAAGATATATTTAATACAGTAAAATAATTTATATCAATTTTAGAGAGAGAAGAAAAGAGAGACAAAGAGAGAGATACATACTTATGAAATAATATATATTTTAAATATATTTATATTTTAAAATATATATACAGACATATACTCACACACACACACACACACATTCATACACATATACATATTTAGTATAACAGCAGCAAAGGAATGGCCAATAAGAGGTAAAACACCAGATCTTCGGGTCAAGTTTTTATTAAATTCTTTATTTTATATAAAACAACAAACGTTTCGACCCCAAATTTGAGTCTTCTTCAGTGCATAAATGATACGATTAGGGAGAACTCAGTCCATTCTACATGCGTAGCCGGCCTCGTGATATTAAAGAAACCGTCATGTTGAGGTTAGCAATCCCGAAATAATTTTCCGCGATATAATCCGCGTGACGGCCACCGACAGACTCGCATCATTTACGCACTGAAGAAGACCCAAATTTGGGGTCGAAACGTTTGTTGTTTTATATAAAATAAAGAAGTTAACTGACCCGAAGATCTGGTGTTTTACCTCTTAATATTTCAAGAGGAAAGATTATTAAAGTTATATTAGTATATATTCATCATATACATATATTAGTATGTATTCATCATTAAATTATACTTTTTTTATGTTACAACATATATAATATTTTAGTTGCACTATTTTCAGTTCTTTTGCAGAAAAAATGTAAATTTAGAAAAAAGACGTGATATCAAGTACTGCTACATACATTCTAGAAAAATTTATCTTATTATTAGGTCACGGTAGTTATCTTAGGCGTATTGGCCGTGGGTATGGTGTTTCTTGTGGCCCATCTCAGTGACATATTCCAGTTGTCCCTGACTATAACCGGCATTACCGCCGGTACAATGTTAGGTCTATTTTCGCTGGGAATGTTGGTGCCCTGGGCAACGACGAAGGGAGCGATAGTTGGAGGGCTGGTCTCGATGGTGACGATGATCTGGATCATCGTCGGCGCGCAGTGGAACATGTTCAACGGTCGTCTTTATTACAAACCGCTACCCTTCACGACGGAGGGTTGTTTGAACGTACACGATCTAGTCAACCAAACAACCACAACAACCACCACGCAAAATTCTATGCAGATCGAATCTTTGGGGAAGCCTTTCTTTTTGTATAGGATATCGTTTATGTACTATACGCTACTTGGAGCTATAATCGTAATCATAATTGGCACGGTAGTCAGCTTTGTCTGCGGTGCCCCTGATATAAGCGATGTCGATCGAGATCACTTTTCACCATTTATTGCGAGGTATATATTCGAGTATATATAATTATTATGATTCTCTCGTATCAAAAATATTTATTTAGATTTGAGTTTTATCTAGAATATGAAAGATAGAGATATTTCTTTTCAAATTGTTTTTTATTAAAAAATACCAGGAATACATTTTATTAAGGCTCCTCGATCTCACGAGATTTTGGATTTTGCAAGAAGAAATAATTATTGTAACACGTTTGCTACGACGGTCTAGTTGGAAAAATCTACTCCACAGACCATCTATCATTAATCAATTATTTTAGATAACAACAGCAAGGTTCAGAACTACCTTTAGTTTTTTACATGATTATGAAACGGCAAATTCGGATGTCACATATATGTAACGCATGGTAGTGAACATGTTAAAATCCAAAGTAATTGTTAAAAAAGACAGAATTGACATTTTCTATCAAACATTTGCTTGTTGAAATTCATTTAAATAAGTTTTTCTCGCATTTAGAGAGTTCTCTTTTATCTTTTAATTTTACACATAATTATTTTTCATGTGTTAATTTCTTTTTTGTACATAATTATTTTCAGATTTTTGCCACCAAAGAAATATATAGAAGTATCGTTACATACAGTACCAACAGCGCTAGTAACGAACCTGGAAAAAGAGGAACTAAAATCTGTTTAATTGCAAATTTTATGTAATTTCTTTACTAAATATCATAATATACATATGATCTCTTTAATAATATATTACATAGTAATAATATATATGTATAATTAAATACAGTAGAAAATGTTAAATTTTCTACTGTATCATTTTACTTTTCACTTAAATTCAAACTGTCTTATGTAAAGATTTGTATTACATCGACGCTAATATATATATGTATACATGTAGTTTAGAGAAAATAATAATTTCATTAAATTATTTATAAGAAAAAGAAAATTTTAATAAATAGATCCTTAATACTATGAATTATTAAGAAACAGCGATTAGCACAGACAAGTGGACATATTTGCCAGAAGATAACTGCATCTAACTGGCTTGGGGCTGAAAGCAGCTATTAGAACGTCAATGAGGGCGTTAAATTGATTTATAGATTTATATATCTGTTCCACGCATCTCAATACAAACAAGTCTCTTGCATCTGAAACATCTGAATAACGATGCCTATTGGATTAATGCCGAATGTAAATATTCCGGGAGTTAGTTATTGAATTATTTGAGTTTTTTTTTTAAATCCACGATAGATCGATAGCCTCGGTTAACTCTCGGGGAACATACCTATTTTTTCAATCAAGAAGAACACTCTGGATCAATTTGACCCTGTCCACTTTTTGAGATGCTATCACTTAAAATGCATCTATTCGATTGATTTGAAAAAATTTTTGAGTATACTTTGAACATTTTGAAATAAACCTATATAGTTTAAAAGTATCGT
>QVNW01003447.1:0-22922 GCA_014825475.1 Pseudomyrmex flavicornis
TTAAAATGTTTGTAAAATGTTTGTAAGATAACCGGAAGCCATCCAAAGCCGAAAGGCACGGATTAAGAGCAATAAATAAATAAATAAAATAAAATAATAAAAAATAAAATCGTATATACCGTAGGAAAACCATCTGTGTTCTTCTATGGTCTTCCGTCTGTTACATATGAAGCCAAACGAAACTTTATGCGCGAAAGAAAATATACCGCGTTTTCGTCTAGAATTTCTTCGAGATCACGTCACGTCGTGTTTTCGAAGCGCGGAAGAGAAAACGACGGCAAGAAACAATATCGCGGTTTTGCGATTCACAGCGATCGCAAGAAGAGGTCGCGCGACCTCTTTATGTTTCGCGAGCACCAAAATACGCGAAAATGCCACTTTCATACGGCGTAGTTTCTATACATACCTACATATATATGTGCGCTTCGTCTTTGTACCGTTATCCTCTCACATCCCTTCCTCAACCATCGGTCCGTACAATTGCATCGATGCAACCGAATCGCTCGACGTTTTACGCTCGTTCGTTCTCCCTCGCTAGTGTGCCGGCACGCTCGAGAGAGAGAGAGAGAGAGAAAAAAATATTAGTGCTCGTAAAAGGCTTCTTCTCAAATCAAATCCTCGTTCCGCTCTGACCCGCAGTCGCATAAAAAACGATCAACTTCTCAACGATAAATTATAATATGAAAGCGATCTTTTGGTGCGCGGTGATAAAATTTCGGCGCGTAACGACGGTGACGATCATTATTATTGTATACGACGTGTCATCTATATTTTAGAAAGAGATTAGATTTGTTTCGGAATTGAAACTTGAATCTTTCGTGAAGTGAAACAAAAGAGAAATCTCCATATCGGAACAAAGAATCGATAACATCGCCAAAAAAAACGCAATTTTGCTTTTTTTTTTTGCAAAATTAATTGTTACAACTTGCTTTCAACTGACAAATCATTGAACTTTTTTTGAAGTGGGTCAGTACTTCAAATTACATTCGCGTTCTTATTAAAACTTGCCTCTTTAGCGACACGAGCTTTTTGTCCTTAAAAAAGTTACTTCTCGATGCGATGTCGTGTCCTACGTAAATCACATGTACGTGCGCGGGTTGATTCATCGGAATCATTAGATGCCGATTTCGCCGTAATCATGCTTCGCTTCTCGGAAATAACGTTGCCCTTTCTTTATTGTGTTACAGGTAAGAGCGTAAGCTTCCCCCTAGAGAAATTGTTTTTCCTCAACTGCACGTGTCGAATTGAAGCCGCGAAACCGCCGGCCACGTTGTGAATCGCGCGATTCAACGGCCACGGAGAGATCGTGCGGAGAGGAAAGCGTGCGGGGGTGAGTAGCACACCACATCGCTGAACTTCTCGACAAGCGATGTAAAAAGAAGCGGGTGTGCGGTCGAGCCACGGAGGGTTTTTTTTTTCGTATTTTTCTCGTATTTCGGCTGCTGGTTGGACAAAGTCACCCGCGTGTATATAACGATACAATTGTGACGCGCCGGACAATGCGTGTGAAAACGTGTCGCGCCATTTTTGACCGCTTTTGCCCGACGCGCGATCAAAGCAACCGTCATTTTACTCTCGGAACGAACCAACAGAGTTGTGAAAAAATTAAATTTGATCTTGAATGTTGAAGGATGTCAAACATCGCATTATATTGTGCGCAGTATGTATATCTCTTGAGAGAAGAGTGACTTTTTAAAATATCTCGCTTTACGCATTACATTCACTTAAAGCCGGAAGAAGAAAATTGTTCTGTAGAGTATATTTTTCCTATTGGCGCGCGGAACAATATTGTCCGCGGCAAAATGTTTGCGCCGCACCACGGTGAAAGAAGTATACGTTAACTCGTGCCATTGTGGCATGCTATCTCGCGCGAAACGTAAAATTGCACCCGCGTTTTTATTCGAAGTGGGTTTTAACGCCCTGCCGGTACGTGCACGGAGAGCAGTTTACACAATTTTGTTAATTACAACGTGCGCCGGGGAAAAGGGAAAAAGAGTAGACGCACAAACCTCGCAGAGCAACCCCTCTCCCCTCCTCGCCGCGCGCCGAATTAACTCGCCTGTCCGCGTGCTTCTTCCGTTGCAAAAACGATCGGAAACGACGACGAGTATATTACCGGGCCGTAATCGCCGTTAATTACTTTTTTCTCTCATGAAATTACACAGGTGAGTAATTTATGCCGGCGAAGCAGTTACGAAAGTTCAAATTCCGCGAGGAGTCATATCAGCCTTGTGAGAAAGTTTACAGTTTAACGAAGTTTATTTGCTCCGTGCGTCGTACCTTTTGCTATAGTTTGCGCGCGCGCGCGCCGGAAGAGCCGGTTGACCGAATCGTTGAGAAAATAAATGGATTGCGATAGGAGACGTCATTCGTTTCCGAGTTCTATCGCGCGCGCGTGTGAGATAGATCGTCGGTTAAATAAAAAACAGCGAGAGAAATCGAGGCGGAACGACGACGAATACGCTGACCTCGTGCGTCAGGTGGCGGGAGATTCATGATCGCTCGCTCGCTCACAAATGACGTCGTTACATAAGGTACAAGCCCCCCTCCCCCCCGCCGAACTCACTTCTCGCGATGAAAGGCGCTCTTCAGCGTGACCGCAGTGACCATAATTATTCTACAAAATTACCGGGAGTTTTCACCGGTCGAGGCATTTTGTTTTCCCCCCGACATGCGCGTCCTTTTACGACCTACAATTATGATGTGCAATTCCGGTTGATTCTCGTGCAAATTAGCTCGATGTATTTAGACGTTTTATGTTGCACAAAAGTGCGCATTCAATGTTTTATTGCCGGGATTAATTTAAATGTTCGTCCGGGAGATGGAAGCGTTTTATCGTTTCGGAAGCGGTGATTTAAATGCAATTCGATGTAACACTAGAATTACAGAAATTTCATCGCAATGTTCGATGTTCGGATTGTTGCTATATACGCGCGTTGTTTGTAACACGATTTTGATTCTCGTGTTACCGAGGAAATCGCGCGGTATATATACGCGCGATGATAATTAAAAAATCTGTCTGATCCGCCGCGATCACGTCAAAGCAACGTGGCAACGTTTGTCCGCAATTTAGTTAACAATTCCGCGCGGCTTTTACCACAAGTATAGCGCCGCGTGAAGCCGCGCTATATTTGCGAAACAAACCATTAACATTGATTTCACCAATTTGGATTCTCCAAAGACGAAAAGAGGCGCGCATTACGCGACCGGCTGTCGTAAAAAAAAAAAAAAAAAAAAAAAAAAAAAAAAAAAAAAAGCCAATTTTTCAAGACGAAGACGAGCGTTCATTAAAAGCACGTACGTGTTTCGCGGACACTCGTGACAAGTGTTGATCGGCAAAACGCCGAACGTTTTTACGAACGTATAATTGCGCGCGCTCGTAATCGTAAATAATAATTAACACAAATAATTAAGCTTGTTCGAATTTCGCAGACATCATTACCGCGACGCGATAATCGCGCGCCCGTTTTACTCGCGCAATGTTCAGCGAAACTAAAATTCTGGATTTCCAAATTTGCAATATTCAGTCGAATATCGGTTACGTTTTTTTGTTTTCGGGTTGCGTAATATAAAAAAGAAATCTTAATCCATACACAAGCAATTATTAATTCTGAGAAGAAGGTCATGAAAACTATAACAAATTTCTTTACAAATAAAAGACAAACGAAAATGTAACAATTTTCAAAATTTGAATTTATGTTCGCAATAAACAGAAATTTGCTCTCAGGTGCGCCAAACGGATGCGAGCGAGCGACGGTATAAGAGATGATTAGTTTGGTACATCTGTGGTCCATTGTGTGTTATTTCTCGCTGTGTGTGTGTGTGTGTGTAACGCGCGCGAAGTTTGGGCGGTGCTCTCGGACCGACGACAACGCGTCAGCCGTCGAAACAGAAGCACTCGGAACATGTGTGTAGACACACGCGGTACGGGCGAAGACGTAGAGGCTCGCCAGGCCCGACAGCTATTTTGACTATTTGCTGTGCGCATTCCTACGAGGGCGATCCGATCCTCGTCTAAGCTCAAGGGCTAAGGCGTTGGTGCAAGCCGCAGCGGAGGGGAGGGAGATGGCACTCGTGTACATGGTAACATATTCTCGTGCTGTGTGTTAACCTCGCGGAATGCGCGCCTCGAAAATCCATAGAATTCGACAGAATTCCCCGTCCAGAGTACCGTATGCCACTTCTCAGAGCGGCGATTTGCCACGTTGTCGATTCTGAGTAATCGCAGCTTTTTTAGCTTTTGAAAATATTCGCAACAAATATTTGGAGACAGACAATCGTGACGATTTTGCGACTCTGAGAGCTCTGTTAAAAAAACGGAGTCATTGAGACAGACTTTGTATTCGCGTTATAGATAAAGCTATACATAATGTAACCCGCGAATGGCTAAAAAGCTATCACCACAAAAAAAAGATTCTGTGTGTGATTCGCAACACGCCTGGCTTTCCAAATGCGTAACGAGCAAGCAGCTTATTCCTTTATGATTGCTTCTTCATCTCGAGGATTCTTAAGAAAATTCTCAAGTTAGTTAGGGTCAAAGATTGAGTCATTCGCGCCGAAGCTGCGGAAATACACGCAATTTGTAAGGTTGTGTAAACAGGGCAATCATCTCTCCGGGGTAACAAATTACTGTGAAGATTCCATCCCTCTTCTTTCTCTCTTTCTTTCTGTCTTTCTCGCGCGCACGCGAGCCTATTTTCTTTATCCTTTTCCTTCCCCTCACCGTTCGTCTGTCGCGAGCTTCTCGATTCACGATGCAAGAAAAAAGAAGCGGAGGAGGTCGCGCCGTCGACGAGAAAATATTTTCATGGATATAAATTTGTTTTCGCCATTTTTTTTCCCCTCAAGATTGAAAGGCCAATGCCGACGAAGCCTTTGAGCTATGAATTGGATCTCGACCAACTTCAATCCTCTCAAACTCTTCTCTCTCTCTCTCAGTCCGTCTCTCCTTGCCAGAAATCATGCTTCCTATGAAAAGAAACCAGCTTGGAGTTTTCTTCCTCCGAGAGATATCATTTATTAATCCCGTTCCCGCCAACTTCCTGCCTCATCGTGTCTCGAGACTCGCATTAATTTCATCAATGGCCGTACGGCGGTTGGCGCTCTCAGAATTGCTTCAGTCTTAAAAAAAGACTTCTAATTAAACTTAATTGAATTTTATATTAACCGCCTGATGATACAATCGCGATGTTATAATTTTAAAACAAATACAATGAACAAAAAAAAATTTTGTATTCAAATCCTTTTGAATGTTGTTGAAAGTACGTGGGGACGAGTAAATTTTCCTTACGTTACAATTGCGCGAACGTTGAATCGAGCGCACTCGCGGCGAAATTCAATCGCGGGGAGCAACGGGGAAAACAAAGAATAAAAAAAAAAAAAAAAAAAAATGCGTCTTCTCTTTTTCAAATTCAATTTTAACTTCCGCCATGTATACGTTGACCTTTCCCCCAATTCGGGAGAAATAATACCTTGGGCAAACTCGCGGATATTTTCCCGCGTATCAACTTTCCCAGGCTGTCGAAGAAAGTTCGGCCTCAAGAGCATCTCGCTTGCGGGATTCGACGACTTCTATAAATAATTCTTATTTGGATTTATGAACGTTATATACGTTTGCAACTTCTGGAAAATCAGCTTCCTTCGAAGGCATACATTCGTGAAACTTTGTTGCAAAATATCGCGCGGGTCGCCGCGCGCACCTCCGAACAATACGTTTTCGCATGAAGAGTCCCGCAAATATTTGCTTTCCGCTCACAATCCGCGGATCTTCTCTCAAATTCAACTTCTCTCGCGAGCTCTCGCAGAATCAGATTATTATCACATTTTAGAAATTTGTATTGTGTTCACACACACACACATACTCGGATGTAAATCTCGAGTTTGAATTATCTCTTGATACCTATATATGTAATAGTGTAAACTGTCCCCGGTAAGTGACCGCTTACCAATAAATGACCATTACGCAACAATGTAAATTATAGGCTTAAAAATTGTTAAATGTTTATAACTGAAGTTTATTTGTCTTTCGGAAATTTTTATTTTTGTTTAACGGTGATATGCAAACAGTAAGAAATCAATGTCTTATTAAAAATAAGTACGGATGTGGGCGGTCATTTACCAAGTTTTTATATTTGTTGCAATTTATAATTAATTTATAATTACTTACACACTAAAAAGTAATTACTTTTATAAATATCTAAAAAAAACATTTATTATTATTATTATACATGTAATTTCAACAGTTGTTGTATTGTTATAAGTAAATTTATTCAAGGATTATCCCTAAACGTACATAAATCCAACAATTCGGTCATTTACTGGTTAGTTTACCCTATATGTGAAAGCTATAAATATATTTTTCTCGAGGAAAATTCAGATTGAAACATAAAAAATTTAAACGCGCATTTTGCTCGGCGGCCGCGCGCATGTCGCGCGCTAAAATTCAAGGACTCTTCACATCCCGTCGAGACTCGTTGACGTTATCCTCGTTGACGTTTTTCCGCGCCGAAACGCGAAACTCGAAGAAGTGTGTACTCGACTATAAGACAGTTTAACCGGGACGGTGCGCAGTGTTGAGCAACGACAAAACACTGCTGCCGTGTTTTCTTCGCTCGCGTAAAAAGATTTGCCGGAATTAACCGCCGGCGACTCGCGAAACGTTTCGTCCGGCAACTTTCTCACAAGCTTTTAGCCAAGTTCTTGGTATTATAGAGGAATCTAGCGTTAGCTCGAGCGTACTACAATGGCATTCTGAGATCTTGCAAGATCGCTTCAAGTCCCAAGCGAAAGCGAGCAACCGAGTTACAGGGCCCGTTTTAAGCTTTTCGCACCTACGATCATCCCCCGGTTGCTGCCCAACTGCTTCCGGCGGACGGAGCCCTTTCTCTCCCTTCGTAAAATTTCGTCTAATTAATTTTTCCCAGTTATCCTCGGCATTTCCGAGCAAACGACGAACGGGCGTGGCGAGAACGTTTTCCAAGAATCACATCGGGGATCAAAAGAGCGAGAGAGAGACAACTTTTGGATAAAGTCGTCGCGACGTTGAAGAGAAAATCGCACGAACGCGAGTAAAACGTTACGCGCGCTTTCTCAGCATATATTTGATTCCTGAAATGGTGTAGACATCGTGTAATCGTACATTCTGTCAAACCGGTTTTCAGCTTCACGATTCTCCGAGATTTTCGATTACTTCTTTTAATGTGCGCGCGTACAAGTTGAACTGTAATTTTGCGAGATAAGTTTACGCTTTTTTTTTTTTTTTTTTAACTACGGTTAATTGGTTACACTACATATTTTCTAAACTTGTTCATAAATTAGATATCTTACGATGTTCAGGAGCACATTAATTTTCCAATTAACTTTCTCGCGAGAAAAATTTTCTTATCGGCAACATGCAATAAAAGCCCGATGTGACAGCGCGCGCGTCTGGTAAATTCCACGAGTTTGCGAGAAGAAATATCATTTTCGCGCGTCTCAGAGAGGTTAGGTATGTTAATGAGAGAGCCGGGGGAAGTACATTGATATGCAGGCGGAACGCCATCGACGGGTGTCGAGATGACAAAGTGTTCGTTGTGACTCTCTCTCGCGCGTGCGCGCGCGCGCGAGAAACCGGGGGGGCCGGCTTTAGCCATGTTTTTCCACTTCCGCGTATTTTTCTTTTTGTCCCCGCGTTCTTCCATTTACTCAATATGCAATATCATTCACACTCCACGATCGACTGTAAACTTTCTAGCCTCACACGCGATATAGGATGTGTCTACAATTATATTTTTTGCACGCGCATATAAATGTCGCGGCGGATTTTTTATGTCGAGGCAATTGGAATGAGAAAGAGAAGAGCTGCGAAAGATACGCAAATTGAGTAAATCTGACAAATGACTTCTGTAAAGATATGCGTTGGACATAACTTTTTGTTTTTGTTTTTCTTTTTTTTTTTTTTTTTTTTTTTTTCCTCGTAACACTCGGCGATATCGTCGATTCGCATAAAATCGATTTACCGAAATATTTCGTTCATAAAGTGCCGTTGCAAGATCTTATAACTCCAGAGAGCTGTTAATAAAACAGCCTTTACGACCAGTTATACGTGAAATATGTAGCATTATTACGGCCATTACTTGTAGCATCCTGGCGTCGCGCCGTCTAGAATTACTGCGTATCACATTGTTGGTCGGCCATTGCACATCGTTGCAATGTTTGCGGTATCGTAGAAATTTTCTCTCTCTCTCTCTCCCTTATTGGGTCGCGGCGTTGTTGCAATTTACCAGAAAGACCAAACCGTAATCGAAAAACACACCGTAGCAACACACCGGCATGCTCTCGCCCTTGTAAAACAATTTCAATCGAACGCCACATCGTGCGCGCTTTCTATTTACGTATCTTTTTTCTCTCTCTCTCTCTCTCCCCCCCTCCCCTTTCTTCGATGTCGGGATGTTTTTGAAAGGAGCGGGAGAGAAATACGTTTTCCTTGCTTTTGAACGACAGCCAAGACTGCACTCGAACAGAGGTAGAAAATCGAAATGCGATTTGTTTCTTTCAAGCGTTTGCCAGCAAAACGACAACAGAACGCATGATCGATAGACCGATGTGCACTCGCTTGCACGCATTCGAGAATATTCGAGCAACGTGCAAGTTTTTCTTTTCTTTTTTTTTTTAACGCATTTAATCCATTCGTTATCGACGTTCAGGTGTGTTTCCCCAAGTGTACCGAGAATCTACCGTGTACTGCTGCTGCTGCTGCTCCTACTATTGCTCACGTTCAATTGACGAGTTGGGTGAGTGAATATCTCGTCGAGAGAGTATGGAGAAGCAGCAGCCGGCTATGGAGCAAGAATGTATCGTCGAGCGGGCGGAAACGGATGAGAGACTGACGCGCCCACGTTCGCTCGTGATATCGCGAGGATTATTGGGTCACGGGGGTAAAAATCGTCGGAACACCGAAAACTGATCCGACACACACGCGCACACACACACGCACACACACACGTCGTTGTCCGCCGATTTCGAGGACGACGGAGCGGACGGACACAGACGGGGAGGGGAGAGGGAAAGGTACCACGACTTCCAGAGTTATGGAGCCGTAGATCAACCCGCTTTCGGCCGCGTTTTGAAATGTGTAATCAGCGACCGTGATTTATCACCTTGCCCCGGATTACGTTATCCCGCCGTCCGCTCTCTGTCGATACGCGCTTGCGAAACCACCGACACCGTCGATGCGCCGGAAGCGTGAGTCTAATCGCGGATTAGTTTTTTTTTTTTTTTTTTTTTTTTTTCGCTTCTTCTCTCGTGTTTTTCTTCTTTTTCAAATCCGCGATCCGGTGTCTTTTCTATTAGAAAATTTGCTTGCAACCGGATGGCAAATAGCGTGAGATATAAACGAGAAATTAATTGAATTTGAGAGGAATCTAAATGTTGCGATCTAATTTCTTCTTCGAAATTTTGCAATTTCTTTTGTAAGCAATCGTCGAATCAAAATACGTTAATGTTGTTGTTAAAACAAATGTGCGGTGGCATAATTGTTCTCCTTCGCAATTCTCACATATCTCTCACACGTGTACGTGACGCAAAACATATATCTATCGTATCTGTGATAGTTACCGCAATTTTCAATTTATTACTTTCAAGCGCGATATTACAAATTGTAACTGTCAGAAAACAATGACGTCTCATAAACGGTCGAGTTGACATTATCGATTTCGATTGATACTGTAATTGCTCTTATATTCGGGACACAAACATTGGCGATTGTCGTTTTATATAGTGGACACAATGGACGCAGTTAAATATTACATGCGCGCTCGATTTTTTTTTTTTGTTTTTTTTGTTTTTTTTTTATCGGAGAGAGAGATTGATTCGCTGCCATATGAATTTAAATACAGATTTGCGTCGCCGATGCCGTAAATACCGAGGCAAATCCAGTTCTCACCGATTACACGGCGATTTACGCGCATTAGTCATCGCGCGCGCAATATTTTGTAAAAGCACGTAGTATGTAGCGCGCTGTTTAATTTAAAACGCTGACCTTTTTTTTCTTTCCCCGCTTGTTTAGATTAGCGCCGATCGACATTCAAATATCGTTCAACCATCAATCGAGAAAATAAATATGCGAGTTATGTAGTTTTAAGATAATTCTCGGAATAATCCGTGATAAACGGCGTTTCCGCGCGACATTTCATGAAATGTCGGATCTATAAACATTTATATATATATATACGCTTTTACTTTATCGATATATCGTGATTGTGTATTTTATCTTTTACGCGCATCTCGCCGCCTGAAATAATATTTGCCCGCGATGTAAAACTGATACATTTATTGCCGGTAGTCAAGATAAGGGGATCATCGATTTCGCGGCGGGATCGAGCGTCGATCAGAAAAACTGAAACGCACGCGCGCATGTGTGACTATCCGTGCGGATTAAATCTCGGTTAAATAGCGCGAGCGAAAATTCATCATTTGCGCGAAATGGTTACAATCAAGAACCAGAGGGGTCTCGATTGGGGGCTCAGACCGACGACATTCGACGCGGGATAAAGCGAAGAGCAAACGTCGATTCCGGTCGCAAATACGAGGAGGGAGGAGGGGACGCGATTCCCGTGCCGGTAAGAGCAAGCGACGCGACGATCGCTTCGAATAACAATAAAATCCGACAGTTAGACTCGCGCGCGGCGAGAGCATGCACCTAGCTTGTCGGGCCGTATTGGTGTTTGCCATGCCGGATTTAAGGTATCTGCGCGCGACAACCGCGGAATAATAAGGCGACGAGAAGGCAAGGCACGCCGAGCTTTTTACGGATTCGAACGCTGTTCGATATGTGTATGTTTGTACACGCTGCGCGCCGGTGTGTCGCTGCCATTTGCCAGCGACGCGCATTGAAAGCCTCGCCGGCTTCGCGCCCATTTCCGATTTTCGTCGCTATTTCTCCGCTCTGACTTATTGCTCCTTTGTACGCGCTTGGGAAATATTTTTATGAAATAAAGAGAGATATATAACTCTTTCTCTCTCTCTCTCTCTCTCTCTCTCTATATATATATATATATATATATACACACATATTATTCTTTATCCTACACTAGAGTGAGCAAAAATAGACGTGCATTGTTATAGAAATGAACTTTTTTTTTCTTTTTTAGTGTTTGAAAAATTCACAGATGTTCAATAAAGTTCAGATATTAGCAATATCTCCTGGATTTACGTACAAAAATTGTGTGTGTTGAATCTGTTTAAAGGTTTCTGAGAATTTTATTACGTTTGTATAAGATTTTCCATGTTGATAAAACAAAAATCCCATATTTTATATTCTACACACAAAAAGGGAACGCACAAAGAATATATATATAAAAAAAAAAAGAATTCGATCAAAAGTCGATTTACCCGGTACACATTTTATTGCTGCGAGTGGTGGCTGCCAAAATTTTGCAAGCTGGAGGTTTCTTTGCCTCGTTGATCAGTGACAGAAATTTGAAGACAAATAAGGGCTTGAAGTCGACCACGGTGCTTTTATTAAATTATGTCGAAGAACTTTATTACTTCGGAAAGTAACTTCGACACACACACAAACATACACACAATCGGGATTTCACCGCTTTTTCTTTATGTCACCCGACATCGTGGAATAATCCAATTATTTTCCCATTTTAATTCAGCTTTTCGCAACTTTATATTCTCCGTAGCTCATCAGTTCCTTTAGAAAATCAACATTCTCGTTTTGGTGGACTTCCCAAGATTTTAAACTTTCAGGTTTCAACACGCGTAACTACAGAGAATAATATACCAAAAAAATTTGTTGAATTCAGTTGATTTCCTTCGCTGAATTCACGGATTTCCTTCCGTTGAAACCAGTGGAACCAAAGGAAAAACCGGAGACCGTGAAATTAGTGGCGTTTGGCCGAAAAACTCGCTTTTTTTTTTTTTTTTCAAACTACTGCTTCGACAAAGCTCGTGTAAAAAAGAAATTTAAATTGGGCTCTGGAAATTCGCGTTTGGCGCTTTTCGTTTTTATCGTCGTTAAGCGGTTCGAAAAAAAACGACTGTCGCGACTGTGCAATTAATCCGTTGCAATCTCTTCTTTGAGTTTTTCTTCTATATATATATATATATATTTTTTTTTTATAATTATTAAATTGTTATCACAGAGATTTACAGAATTTCATAATTATTTTTATATATCTAAGCGCGTAAAAAATTCTCGACCAAGCGGAAATCGGCTGAAATATAAGCATGTACTAAAATAAAAGTATTAAGATATAAAATTTTTTAATAAAACAAGTATGTATATATATGTATATATATTTTAAATGTTATTACAGAGAAGCAATGAGCTTAAATTTTTTTCGCGACCATATAATCACTAATTAATGAAAATGTTTCAAAATATCGGCTCGACGTATATATGCGCATATCGAAAATTTATTCTCGTCAGAGCAAAGAATTCGCCAAAACTAGGTCGAGCCTATCGCGGGCAGGATGAAAATTAATTACCATTCGATACGCTTTGTCGGCGCGAGGCACTCGCAACGCAATTATAATCGGGTTTCATGTGTGCGGTTCAAAATAAATCCCTCTAATTAAAGACGGATTAGGAGATCGCACGCCGGCAGAAGGCTCGTTAAACTTATCTTTAACGAGGTCGGCCAATATCATTTCCTGTGCCAGTTTTTTCTGACTCTCTTTGATCCGCTCTTCTCGTCGATAAGCTAATAACGTCGCCGAGTCGAAAGACTTCATACGTAAAACGTATAATAAAATCGCCTATACACACCGTTATAAACCGATAAGCGGCGCCAGGTATTATCGGTGTGCTTTTATCGTATGCGACGTCGCGATTCGATACCTTTGTACGCAACAAAGGACACATTGTGCGAATGCATCATAAAACACACAGCAGCGTTCGAATGTGGAAAGAAAGAAAGAAAGAGAAAGAAAGAAAGAATTGTTCCCCGTGTCATCGATAAATCACGCGGTAACGATACAGCTAATACTCATGTCAGAATACTCTATGTGTATATTTGCACGTACTGATTTGTACAACATGCGAACGCATTATTTGCGAGTGAAGGACTATGCTTTTTTTTTTTTTTTTTTTTTTTTTTTTATATATTCTCGTCTATATCATGCGATGTTGAACGTGTGGACGGTTGAACGATATCTTCCATGTTGGAGACATATAAATCAGAATTAAATGCATTTGGTGCTAAGTGCAGTGCGGGAAGAATGCACGGGCGTAAATTATCCTAAAAACCTTCTTTTAATAAAGTTGTGCCGCTCTTCGCGCGCGCAGCAATTTCATCCCTAACTTTATGGTGCTTAAGCGCAGACTCAATCTTCGACGAAAACCATAGAACCCCGCGCGTGTCTTTCTATGGTTCCCGCGCATTTAACGAGAGACTTTAATAGCGAACTCTCGCGATGAAACGCGGGAAGGTCGTTCCGCGGCTTTCTCTCTTTCTCCCCGCATTTTTCGTCCCCGGGTTGCCCGTAAAATGACCTCGCGGCTGTGCGATCGCCGACGCTGAAAGACATTAAACAAGCAAAATAAATCGCATCCTCGTTCGCGCTGCAGCTGTAATTGCGTCGCGCTCCGCCTTCCTGTGGTCTCTCTCTCTCTTTCTCTCTTTCCTCGTTTCTTCGTGCGCCGCGTGTAATACTCCAAAAGACATCATCACGGCGTCAGCCGTGGTACGCTTGACCTTCCGCAGCACACGGTAATTTGTAACGCGGTTTTCCAGGCCGAGGCACGGAGTAAAAGCCACCCTTGACCGATGCGCGCTTGTTTTTGTCAGCCGGTGTGTTGCGCGTTGCCACTTCTTTGCGAATGCACAGCAATCGTGTAAGCATCTCGTCGTCGCCGTCGTCGTTTGCAGCAATTCTACTGACTCTACGCGGACATTTAATTTTATTACTGCAACGACTTTGAGTTTTAATGTTGAATTAATCAGAGTGCGGTCTGAATTATAAATTATTGCCGCATATGAGTAGTTTTTCAGTATCTGAAAAGTATATTTCAGATTTCTTAACGAGAGAGAGAGGGAGGGAGGGAGGGAGAGAGAGTAAAAAAATTTGCAATTTTTATTACAAACGCAGTGGAATAAAAGTTATGTTACAAAAGTTTTGTATATATCACATAGAATAGAAAGTTTCTTGCATTGAGAAATTCTAACACAATAGTCTGTTAAAAGTGTTTCATTTGTTTTTTTTTTTTTTTTTTTTTTTTTTTATTTTATTTTTTCACGCGGAAAGAGAGACTGCAAACGCGCCCGCCCGCTCGTTGCCGCTTCGCACGCTTTTTCCGCGCGATTTTGCCGATCGCGGTGGTTTTTCGAAAATGCGATGATCACGCAAAGCGAGGATTACCGATCGCGCGACGATGAGTGCACACACGCGTGTAGGTACATACGTGCGCGAGCTTAAGTAAAGATCAATACGCGGCGTCTCGACGATAAATTCCTTCGTGTTTCAGCGGTCTTAAATACTTGAGACAGAGAGCGGATTATGTATATACACGCTCTCGCACGAATGCTGCGCGTGCAGCGACTCTGAGAGGAGTTTTGATAAGATGTGACGCGCTCGTAAGAACGTTGCAACATAACGTTATAACATCGAGAATAAATTCGACAAAACAATTCGGTAAATAAAGATATAACAGTGACAACAACATGTTTTGTTCATGTGTTACGCAGCCAAATATTATCGATAAAAATTGTTTTTCTGTACGTACGCAAAAAAAAAAAAAAAAAAACGTTAATTATTAATTAATTATGCAATGTGACTGATCAAAGAATCAGTTTTGCATCCTTTTTCACGATTAATTGTTATCTTTTTTTCATCGCCTATATAGTAGTAATTAATTCTTGTTGTTTGTACAAAATTGTTCTTGTTGAAGAAATAACAAGCACTTTTTTTTCCACGATCTCACCGACCGCGAACACAGTGTCGAAAACAAATCAGTTGCCTAACAGTCTGGGATACGCGATAGTTCCACGGCGGAGAGATACGATGTGAAACAAACTGCCAACACACACACACACACACACACACACACACACATTTTTCCCTCCGTTCCAGTTGACCAATATGTATACCTTCTGTTTTCTGTCGCGGAACAAAAGCTTTATTTCCCGTATGATATCCCGTACACGTTTTTTTTTCCTGAGAACCATTAAATACACATTTGCCTATCGCTAATTAGTCACCATTGTGTAGTCAGCTTTGTTGACGCAATTTGTTTTTTTTATCGCGAGGCTAATGAAATCACGCGCTTTAAAAATATACCGAGACAGCGTCGTCTCATTCCCTCTCTCTCTCTCTTCCCCCTCCCGGTCTGTCAGAGGTGTCAATGCGTCGCGCTTTTCGAGTAATGCGCGCAAAACGCACAACCGCGTGATTTCAAGAGACATATATCACAAAAAAAAAAAAAAGTTTCGCCGTTATCTCGCGGCCCTACGCGCGCCGAGTCGGAAATCCCATTAATCTTCTCATCCGGATGATTTATCCAACAAGTTATCCTCTTTCTTGCGGAACGGTTAGCACCGTCATGCTGCGGACAGAGACAGGATCCGTGATCAATAATTGCGCGTCGATAATTGTGCGCGATCGTGATTTACCTCATTTCCTTCAAATAACGCTCTGTCTTTTTCTGTCTTTCTGTCTCTCTCTCTTTTTCTCTCTCTCTTTCTTTCCCGCGCGTCGTTTTTAATTGAAATTCAAGCTCGCACGCAGGAGAATACATCTTCGAAAACCTTTGATTTCGAAAATTCGCGAATCTCTTCTTCGCCTCTCTGAAGGGAGGCCAATTGAGCATTTTCTCCACACGCCACCTCCGAAATTACCCGCAAAACCCTCCCGACGGGAGGGTCACGCCTCTTCTCCACGCTGAAAATCAATGGTACATTGACTTTTGCCTCCCACAACAGATTCGCCGAGATGCGAGATTGAATTTCAATTTGTTTCGGAGGAATATTCGTTATCTTCGTTATTAGACTTTCTATCGAAAGGTGGCGATTACTGGCGGGCGCGATAGATGATGAGCGAGCGCGACAAAAAGCGGAATGAGCGAGGGTGAATCGCGAGGAGGAGAGAAGGAGGGAATAGGAACGACGACGACGACGACGACGACTAATGATTGGTTTCAAACGAATTTCCACTCGGCGGATCCGATTTCGATGTCCGTGCGCGATATGCGCTTTCGACTATTCATAATTACTCGGTCGTCCTCCACTGCCACCGCAGGGTGTTCGCGCGGCAGAGTTTATGGCTTCGCGACTCGCAGCTAATTGGATTGTCTGCCGTCGACTGACCGGGAAAGAGAGAGCGATCATACCGTAATTCTTTACATCAACTGGAACGACCGCGACCGTCGCCCTCCGGGCGTTTTGCGGTGCCACGCATTATGTCGCCCTTCTGTGTTCTTCCCGCCCGGCAATCACGTCTAGTTTCCGTTCTCGCTTGTAAGCGCGCATTCTTTTACCGCGACACGGCGACGGCGGCGGCGGCGGCGGCTTTATCGATCTCGCGGGAAATCTGATTTCCTCCTGGCAGTTATTCGGAAGCGACGAACAACGGAAACTGACTTGTTATATACGCCATGTAGCCATCAACGGGGTATTGAGGGGAAGAATATATTAAACGTCGGAGATTTAATTTTGACTCGTATTTTGTAAAACTTTTCGTGACTTCTCGCGCGAGAAAGCTTGTGACGAATTTTACGAGGTTTTTTTTGTCTTCAATTAAAATAATAATTATTATGAGACGAGCGACAATAGCTGTGAATTTGAAAAGAAAAAAAAACGACGAAATCGAGACGCTCGCGAAAAAACACACGTGATCGTGTGAACAAATTGTCAAACGCGCGAAGAGAAGCTTCCTCGTATTTTATCGTTTTGTGAATATTGGCGTGAGAGAACCACCTCCTTCGGTAATCCCTTTGCCGAGAACTGTGTTTCTCTTCTCCCGCGTTCGCGAAGGCGTTAATACGAAAAGTTCCGCATACAAAGTTTCAACTCGATTTTATTTAATTGAAAAGTTTTTATGTCTCATTAAGCCTGCTCGTCGTTATTCATTTCGAAGCTTGAAGAACATTCTCGACTTTCACAGAGAGCACACTATATTAAATATCAGGAATGTATAATTCGGTTCGGAATGTCTTAATTATGCATTCGCAGAGGATGTCTGGGGAACGTTAAAATTGCGCGCATTTGCTTCTGACCTTGCGCCCACCGAATGGCAAATCAGTCGATGTGAATTTAATGCGAAATCAGTGTAATTTTAATGCGAAGATATCGTCAATCGTAATATATTTCTATCCCTCTTTCCTTTCTCTCTTTCTCATGTACTTTCCTCTTCCGCATTTTAAATTTATATGGAATAATAAAGTTAGCACTCCAAGGAATTTCATTATGTAATATGAAAAAAAAGAAAAAAAATGAAACTCCTGAATGTATTTCGAATCCGCGCGATAATCGAGCACACCCCAATATTATGTCGTCCGCGTAAACTCGCGTGCGCGAGAATGAGTAATTTTTGTTTCTTTTCTTTGAAACAGATTGCGATTTGTCTGATTTTGAATGGTACGCCCAAATAATGTTTTTATTATCTACCAGCTTCGTTTCGCCGCGTGTGCACAGCAAATGGGGCGATAGGCAAATTACCCTTACCTGCCGCGGGTAAAGACTTTTATGCGTGATGTTTTACGGCGGCTGTTTTCCTTTCACACATGTGCATAATTGCGGCCGATATATATGTTGCATTAAACGACGCCGTTAAATCACTATATATAACCCGGCCAACGGCATCGTCAACCGCCGTTTCGTGCATTTAAAGCAAGGTCCAATGTCGATATATTTTATCCGAACGCGATACGTGAACGACTAATAAATATATGCAAATCAACTTTCTGACACGCTAATATAAAAATCAAATTAAATCTTTTCGCATTCCGTACATTACAACGCTTTTCGCGCGAAATGATTTTTACTGGCGATGATAAATTTTTTTCAACAATATCTTCCCCGATGTTTTCGCAAATAAATAACTGTAGAAATCCGATTTTTAATTTTGCAGATTTTTTATACAAATATTAAATATAAATTGCAATTATGCCAGAGAAAGAGAGAGAAAGAAAGAGGAAGAGAAAATACTATACAAGAGACTATATATCACGCACTTGTGTAAAAGTTGTTGTAAGAGTGTGTTGTTGCTTAAGCGAATTACACAAACATTACGTGCACACGTAGCAAAATGCATCGTCGGGACAAAAGTCGCGCACGAGTTGAAGCTAAGGATATGCTTTACTTTAATCCTAAAATGTATATACTCGTTCCATCTCACGTTGTATGTGTGTGTATATACGCCTCTCAGAAAGTACACATCCTTCTAACAAATCGCACAGAAAAAGACTTTTCGCGCGAGAATAAAAAGATCGCCGAGAAAAAGCTGCTAATTTACTTTAAATAAATAGTTAAATTTAAATCTGCTACTCGCGTACTTTAGTTTTCATTTAAGAAGAAAAAACATCTTTTTTTTCTCTTGTAAATAAAAATGTTATCTTCTTAAAAACAGACGCTCTATATTCTCTCATCTTATCATTCTCGTCTACGTTTTCCTCGACTTATTTGTTTTTTTTTTTTTCCATCGCTAAGCGGTATTACGAAATATTTAAACTGAAAGTATATTGTAACACTCTATATTTTTTTATTATCTGCGCTCTAAGGTATGTAGAAATATTAAGCGGCGAGGCGGACACTCTACGATCTTTTGATATGCGCTTCATTGACCTACATACCGAAATTATTCGCTTTATCAGCTACATGGGAGGAAAAAATGTACGGACGAAGGTGAAACGTCTAAAATAACACTTTGCGCGACGCGAGCGCTTTAATATATATCTCAATTATATTCAATTATATCTTAATTATATTCCGAAATAAACATTAATAAAACACATCTATCGAAAATGCATTATAAAAATTTAACGACGAGAGTTATTTTATTATCGACATGAGTTATTTCACATCCACGTCTCTACATCAGCAATTTTACTTCGTACTCTCTCTCTCTCTCTCTCTATGTAATAGTTATTTTCCTTGCTGATCACACAATCACAAATTACCGCTCGCGATTACAGGGAATTGTATACGTGCTCGACAGGTATTTTGCTCTCCACGCGGAGTTAATTGTGCATATAAGCGACTTTACAATCGAGCTATTGACCCCGGGACTACGAAAAAGGAAGCGGAACAAAGAAAAAAGAAATAACAAGAGATGCGCTGACAAAACGTTTGCGGCGTACCGCCTTTTTTCATTTAAATGGCCGCAAGGCGGCGGCGGCGGCGGCGGGACGCGGACTGCATACTTAATGGCGGCATATTCTGCACTGCCACTGCCACTCAAGGCAAGCCCACCACTACGTCAACGGGGTCAGGCTGTTCGCGACAGGAAAATAATATGAGTTGGTCATAATCCGCGCGCACTTCGCTTCCAGATACGGAGGTGCCCAACAAACTAAGCTGTCGCAAGGACACTCCACATATGGAATCGCGCGACGCTGTACACACGATGACGAAGGGTAATAATAACACCGCGGCGGAAATACTTCTCCGTCTTTCTCCTGAGCCTTAACCTTAGCTATAAAAGAAAAAAACGTCATAATGAAAAGAAAATTTCTTACAAACAAATATTTATCCGCGAAAAATTATGAAAATTAGAACTGATCGTCGCAGTCCTGTAATTTTTTTTCTCTCTCTTTCTTGCGTAATGACTGACTCTTTTCAATATTATAATTTTCGACTTTACACATATACAAGCAAATACAACAGTTGCAACATTATTACGGAAATTAAACACACTGTTCGGAGAAAGAAAGACATATCCAGCTCTGCAATAAACGGACATGAAATATCCTGCTAGACTGCATTATTGCTCTCCCGCTGCGTGATCGTGCGCCACACGTGTACAAGCGTATATGTTGTATACGTCACACGTATCCGCATTACACGCGCGCGAGCGCATACACACGTGCGCGCGCGCACCTGTGTGATATCGCACACGTGTGAACCTCAACGTTGCGGGTGAAAGGGGAGACCTTCCCGTATGTCGACGCGGGAGGCTCGTCGATCGCGATGCGGAACATAGGAAGAAGGAATGACATTACCGGATTGTGCAAACCGCGCGCTCTGCGCGCGTGCGCGCGCGACGACTGTGTGAATCGGCTAATCAGAGGTTCCGAGCGATATATCGGAAGCAATTAGTCACGACTTCTTTCCCGCTGTAATTGGCGCCCGGGTTGGGTTCCCGACTGATTTGCGTGATGCATTTTTATATGCCGAATGCGCGCTCACGTACACACACGTGTGAAATAAAAACTGGGGTATAAGAACAAAAATAATACGTTGGGGTGAAATTATTAATACAATCGATTGTGTGAGGCGGTTACACGTGTAACAATAAAATACATATTGATATCGGCAAAGCGAAAGCTATCTCGTAATTTCAACGAGACGTGTCTTTGATAATAAACTTTTAGTAAACTGGTCGAACGTTATCGGAATTATCCAATCGCGTCATAGGTTAATATGTACATATATATCTATTGTATGTGCGTGTGTAAACGCACACATACAAATATGTAAAATATATAAATGTATACAGCTTCATATTTAGCATTTTGCGGAAATTACATATCACGATATTTGCAAATCGCGCATTCATATCTCAGATAATTATTCTTTAATGTATAAACTGAGTGTTAATATATAATTGATCATTAACGAGAGAGCGCGAATTTCTCTTTATCAGAGAACACAAATGTGCGCCGCTCCGCGTGTACCCAAACATGAACATACACACACATTTTCCCTCTCCCTCTTCCTTTTTCCTTTTTTTCGCGAATTTGACCATTACCGTGTATCGATTTCTGCATAAAGTGCAATTATTCGCAAACGAATCGCGCTTGGTAGAGAGTCACGGCCGCAACGGCCATGTTTGTTGCACGAAAGAGATTTACGATTGCAGATGATTACGCAAACCCGCCTCAAAGACGACGCGCGCGCGCGCGCGGACGATTACCCAGCGAGCAAGCAACGACGATTACGTATTCTTAATAGGATTAAGCGGCAATCTGCTTATACACTACGTAGCAGGGCTCGTGCCGTTTGACGCTGACAAACTGCTACTTTGCGTATATACAGCGCGCGAAACACGACGAACGAGCGACGAGACGAAACGCCGAGCCGCGCCGCGACAAGGATCGAAACTCGCCGAAACTCGATTTTCGCGCGGCATGTTGGCCGCCGTCCCACATTGGTCTCTCTCTCTCTCTCTCTCTCTCTCTCTCTCTCTCTTTCTGTTTCTCTTCCCCCACCTCGAGTCTCAAAAATTACATTATTATCCCGCTGTCACACGGCCTGTCAGCGGGCGTAATGAGAGCAGACGTTTTCTCCTGTATCCACGCGAAGAGAGACCGGGACGTTGTTGTAACGGGGACGAAATTCCGCGACACTGAGACTGGCAAGAGTACATCGCGTTACGAGAGAAACTCTTCGGTCCCCGGAGTCGTCGCACTTCTTCAGTCGAAGTAATGACACAAGTTGCTGTTTCATCATACATATATATATATATATATATATATATATTGTATATGACGAAAGAAATTTAATTGTATGATTGTTCCATCGCGCTCGCCAGTGCCTGTCTCTGCGCTTGATCGGTAACGGTTCAACAACCTAACGTGTACGTTCCAACCATTACGTTTTCTAGTTGAGATGTATTTTATATATTTTTAGATATATATATATATATGTACATGAATGTGTATATACATAGACATAATTCTTCGATAGGTTTTCAACAATATAATCGACGCCGATCTAAAACTATTGACTTTGATTTTGTCAGTTCTTTTTCCCCGTTCTTCTTCCCCACCATTCGAATTATTTAGTGCGTTATTGTGCATAATATACGCGATGGCGGCGTCACGATGCCACTCGTTAAAATATTCGTATATCATTCGGTGCGCTCCAACGAATATGCGCAAAGTTCCGAGACTGTTTTACAAATGTTGGTCGCAGCAATAACGCGGCATGCATTTATGCATGCACAATTATTTGAATGCAAACTCGTTAATCTTCTTTAGACGCGAAAAGAAGTTGCTCTTCACCTGATAGAAAAATTAATTAAATGATATTTTTTTTAAACAGATGCGTAAAGGAATACTATACACGCGTCTATATACAGAGGAGCGGATGTTAATAAGCGGATGAAATAAAAGTTTATTAATATGTAAATACATGTAACGAGTTTTTATCAATAACGCGGCATCACACGCAAATTGCGTTTTTTTTTGTAATCAAAAAGTCTCGGTTTTAGTTGTCTAAACAATTATCACATTCAACGCGTCACGAACTAGTGTACATCGAGCGTTTCGCGAATGTAACGCAAAACAAATATGACTGAACTTTTCAATCTCCACCTGCAAATATCGTGCTGATAAATTGACAATAAAATCGTAATTTGGCGGAAAAGTCAGAAGAAGAAAAAAGAGAGAGAGAGAGAGAGAGAGAGAGGAAGAGAGAGAGAACGAAAGGAAAAAAAGAGTCGTGTTATTTTTGTAAAGATTTCCACACGGTTGAAGACCGTTGAGACACACAAACGTCAGACCGAGAGATAAAGTTACATTAAAATCAAGAGGAATAAATTGGAGTTCGACGGGAATTCGCTTGTACAAATTATCTTGGGGACGAAGCAGCTCCAATTAAACGAGCTTCCTGCCGTTCCCGTCTCGGACAAAAACGGGCTCCGATGCTAATTAGCAAAGTCTACGCTGGAAGTGAATTTCATATCGAGTTGTAATCGAGTAAACAACAGCCTTAAGTAGTTCGAGCGTGCTATCTGCTTCCACGATTTCTTCGTGACCTGACATTCAATCGAGATAT
>QVNW01003449.1:0-30977 GCA_014825475.1 Pseudomyrmex flavicornis
TAAACCAGGTAGGTTCACATTTTGACCGGTTTGGTTCACATAGTTATATTATATACAGATCCTCTCAGAGAGCATGTTTACAACAGTTTGAGAAGAGAGCAGACTATTAAATTGAAAGCTAGTTGTAGAGAAAAAAAAAGGAAAATTATCCATCATGTTAGAACAATTCAAGAATTGTTTGTTCGGTAAATAAAAAAATGTTTTAAGCTGCTCTATCGTTATTTATTATAACATTATGCCTTATGTGAGAACGCAATATTCACAAAAGATTTAAGACTGCATTTCACGTAAATGTAAACGATATAAGGTCGGCCGATCGTTCCGTGCAAGGCACAGAAATAGCGATCGATGGAAAGATTGTAGGGCTATTTCCCTGGCATAATGTCAGCAGTCGTGTCATGCGCTTATTTCTTCTTGATCCGACGGCGTTTAGACATTTAGATAATGACGCGCGTCAGTGCGATATCTCGCTCGCGGAAACGCTTCGCGGAAACGATTAACTGCAATTTTTTCTATCGCATCGCGTCACTTCCGACGAATATCTGTGCTATATCGTCATGATCTCTCCGCTGAGCGACAAGAAAAACTCTGACGACCGATTCATTATCGTCACTTCCATTTTTCTAACCGCGCAAAACTGGATCGAAGTCGGAACGGACAGAAGAAATATACTGTAAGGGGAGCGCACGTCGGAAAAGGGGCGGGGGTCTCTTTCTTCGCGCGCGTCGGGAATTCGGAATCGGCGTTTGTCTTCTTCAACGTTTCCGCGGGTAACGGAAGCGCGCGCTTCGCGGTGAAAGATGACAGTGAAACTGTGGAAGTCGCCAACTCTTATACGCGCGAACTTTCCCGAACGGAGGTGAAACACTCCCCACGTCTGAATCTCTTGGTCTTGACGTCACGGTGAGGTTTCGATTTACGAAGAAAATCATATATCGTTGCCCCATCGAGGATCGATGGAGGGAAACAAGTTTGAATGAATGATCGCGACGCGGGCACGAGCCCAACGCAAAAATTACTTTTTTTAATGTCTCGTATCACACGCAAATTTAACATTCGCGACTTGCCGCAGCAATAAACGCGCTTAATGTCGATGCCTCCCGTTGCTCGCAGTAATTATTCGCTATTGCGCATCAAGAAAGGATTGTAAAAACGAATAATAAAATCCCTTGAAAATAAAGAACGTTCTGATGAAGAACGAGATGTAAGTCGGGCGTGAGAAATGGCACGTCGTCTTTTATTGTTGGCATTTGTCGGTACGGCATAAAAAATATTCCCGAGATGCGGACGGAAAAGTTTAGGGACTTTTAAAAACTTGATCAAGAATGCCAAATGCTCTGCACAGATTAGTTGCACAGATTAGTTGCACAGATTAATAGAAAATTCATTTCATTTTAGAAAAGTTGATTTAATGAGATTGTATTAATATATAGTATAAAGAATTATAATGTATAAAAAAAATATAATGACATAATTATTGTTTTACGAGACGATTTGATGTTACACGATTTGATGTTACACGAGAGAAGCAGGAAATTACAACGCAAAGTGAAATATTTCGTATTTACGACCCATTCAAGTAGCACAGGTCTGCGTCCGATCAGACGCTAATTTAATTCCAGAAGAAAGTAATTCTTTCCACCGTCGCTCCCCTTCCCTGCTCGACGTTTCATCTTAATCATCGTGATATCCAAGCAGAAAAATTCTTCCAACAGCTGTCGCATCAATACCGCGACATTATTCTCGGAATCTCTTTAAGTGATCTTTTTAAAGATATTAATCGCCGAGAAGAGTTGCGCGCTTGATATAGATTTTTTTTACAATGAATAAAGAGAAACACATGTTTGCCGAATGCACACGTTCTTCATCACATGTATTGAATAACTTTAATATTCGGACACCACACACAAGTTTTACTTCGTGGCACGATAATTTTTTCTATGATAAAAGGAAAAATATATTTGTTGCATATTACACTAATATGTAACATACAACATATATTCTTCCTTTTATTCTGGACAAAATTATACTCAACAAAACTTTGTAATGTTCGAATATTAAAGTTATTCAATGTGTATGTGCCGTCCAAGTTGAGACAGATAACTTTCCTGTTATTTATATACATATGTATATAATATTCAAGCACGTGGCGAACGATAAGCAGAGGTTTTGGATAACCACTTATATCTCAATCGCGGAACTTTTCTTCATTTGTTCCTAAACTATCTCGCAATAAGGACGAAGTAAGAAATTTATCTTCTCTCGGCAAACAACGGATGTTTGGACACGCTTCGGAGAACGCGCGCGGACGGGCGAGAGAAGAAAAAAAAACCGAAATAGGCGTGTTTTCTGGATCGATTCCCGTGTGCTTCGGCGAGTAGTAAACACTTTAGCGTGTTCCCGCGTATATGTTCGGCAAACACGTTCCAATAAGCACTTTTATCCCGGCTTTTAACGGCGAATCGTATTCTCGTCGTCAGTGGGGCGCGAATAACCGAACCGGGTCTCTTCTCGTACATATACACGAGCGATTAAAAGCGATACGTTACGTCGCGCGAACTCGCCCGCACGAATGCTTTAATGAGAGTATCTAGGGGTGCTCTCCTATATTGACATTCCGGCGCACGTATATATGTCGAGGAAGGTGGTGCCGCAAAGCAGAGGTTCACCGCGTTCGCGCTGTTTATTTAATACACACGCTCACGGCTCTATGCCAGTGAGTTTTGCGATTATCATAATAAATAGCGCGTCTGATGATTGCGCTCATTTAACTGCTTTAACATCGATGCCTTGTCGAGCAAGAGCGCAACGATTAGAGCGGTTTTCCTTAACGATAAAGATGCTTTCGAATTTTCCAAAAAAAAAAATCACATATAAAGCTATTACAGTTTAGTACTCCAGTAAGTTCGAGCGCACGGGAACATTGATTCTCTTCCTAGAATTCGAAATTATTCTCTTTTCTTTCTTTCTTAGCAAGCGACCCAGTGGTCTCGCGGTTTGAGTGCGAGAGCTGCGAGCAGGAAGGTCCCCCGAGTTCGAATCCATACCTTCGGATTTTTCCGGACCGAGTATCTTTCAATCAAATTTAACGATTGAAATGTAAGAACTGAATCGAGCCTCCAACCAACTAGTGTGCAGATGGACCAGGGCTCCACTGACACTTATCAATCCATGATTATCCAGTACAGTTGTGTGTAAATATGATTGTTATCAAGATTAATAATACATTCAATCATATTTACACACAACGTTACTGGATTATCATGGATTGATAGGAGAAAAAATGTAGATAATTTTTTTTTTAGCAAAAGACAAAAGATATATGTTTATTTTTCTCTTAGAGCGGGGATAGACGCGCATTCTACGATTTCCTAATCACTCAAGACAGGGAAAACGTCAGCAAGTTGCCTGTCCCATAAAGAAGTCGAAATTACTGGAGTTCTAATTTAATATTATTAAAACACTTTTCGCGATATCTTTTTTCTGTGTTTAAAGTGAATTCAAGTCATTTCACGCATAATCTTCTATTTTCTTCTTTTTTTTTTTTTTATGCTTTACAAACAATAGACTTACCAATCTCGCGTCACCTTCGCGACGAATTGCTTCTGATTGTCCCTGTCGATTAGCATGGAGTGATGATGGCGATGTTCATCAATCGGAACTACCGAATGGCAAACAAGACGTGTCTCGTTTCGGTCGAGAATCGTGAGATTGTAAGGTGACGCTAGCAGTCGTGAAGCCATTCGATCCAAAGCCACCCACGATTTGCCGGCCACCACCCAGGACGGATAAGTGCAGTGCTGCGGTGGGTTTTCTGTAACGGAAAAAAAAAAAGATGGCTGTGAAGATAAAATCTCGCTGCAAAATTTGTCGTGCAAATCTTTTTTTCAAGTTAAACAGCGGTATCACAAAATTTTTTGTGATCAAAATTAAAATTTAAAAACCGAGAGAATTCAACAGCGCGGACAACGAGAGACAATTTTGGGAAATTTAACTTTCGAGCGAAAGAATTTCAGGAACCTTTTTTGTCTCGTTTATCTTCAGTATTCGCAACGATTAAAAATAGTTGTTACATTTTCAAAAGCCGCGCGGTGTGTAAACCGCCGAGAAAGGCAAAGCGAAATCGCGAAGTTGATTATCGCTGTAACGTCAACACTTTAATTCCTGCAATTTTCATCTTCACGTTGCAAATTCGGGCGACTGTTAAATTCAAATGTAATTACGTGTCAAGAAATAGGTCCGCGGTTTTATTCTTAGAGCGCGCGCGCTCTCTCTCTCTCTCTTTCTCTTGTATAACTCCGCCTCTTCTCTAACGCAGTTATTTCAAACTCGAAATGCATAATATAACTGTAAACTCGTTCCCGACTCTTTAAGTTTCACGAGGTCCTCGAGAGCAGATAATCCAGCATAAGTAAACTTTGACCTCTCTTCTTCCTTGCGTCGTAAACTTCGTTTCCCCGGCATACCGGTCGTTTTCCGCGCATTATCGGGTTCCTCGCACGTTTCTCCCCTTCAAAGAATTTCGCGCCGCGGAACAAAACGAAAATCGAACGCTATTTAATCGTTTCTCGCGTCGCTCGCTCGGTCTTGATTCGGAGAGAATTCCGCGTTAATTACAATACGCTTTTAATGGCGTCATATTTGTAACACTGGTACGTAATTATACCAACCGCGACCAAACATGCATACGTCATACGTGAACACGATGTATATTAACCAACTCATTAGCTTCATTAACACACACAGCACGCGTGTACGCATATTGCAAACGCGCAATTCACGTAACATATTGCAAGCGCCATTGTTGCAATAATATTTCGAAATATTGTTTTCCGTTATATTGATAAAACATTTTTCAAGTTGCGCTCTTTACGGAACAATAAATCGTAACGCACACACACATACACACATATACACAAGAGTACCTACATATCAATTACAAAAAACCATAAAAGGTATAGACATTTCGACAGCGCATAAAAATCATTTGCAAAAATCATTATGCGCAAGATGTCGAAATATTTCGATGGCTTTACCGGTGAGGTTACCACGTGCCGGCGGATTACGTTGATGCAAATAATTTTGCTATAAATGCGAGAAAGAGAGAGAGAGAGAGAGAGCTCGGTTGCCAGTGAGCAGTTATCCTGTCAATGGTCGACTGCTCGCCGGCTATCAATCACTGTGCATCGTGAATTAATGGACCGTTAAAAATGCACGAGCGACAAAGTATGCCGCGTGCATACGCGAGACCAGGCTGCGTGCAACTAAAAGTTGATCGATAATTCAATCGGGCGTGTGCGTGCGCGGTAACACTACTACGGCATGCCGAAATTGCGCTGCTTATCGTGTACCACGTCGTCGTCGTCGTCGTCGTCGTCACGATGATAAGACCCGGGAGCGAACGACGATAAAGAAAACGGCGAGATTGTTGTAATTGTTTCATTATGCGATTCACGTTACCGCGTAATTAGTTTTTATGCACTTTTCCGTATATACGACGGAAAAATTTCCGTCGGAAATTCGTATCCCGATTAAAAGTTTCATGTTTCAGACCATTTGCATATATATTATTTTCCATTGCCAGCCGTGTAAATTGATCGATCAAGTATTGAATTTTTTGTTCCTTTCGCACAAAACACAGTAGCGAATAAATTTGCTTTCGCGCGTTCCGAGTTTTAAATGTACCATCGCGATTACTTTTTGCTCAAAACAAAGAGAGTTTAATATGAAAGTGAATTATGTATATCATAAGTACCTGTTCTCCATTTTAAATATTTAAGAAATTAAAACAAAAAAAACTTCAACAAATGCCTTTGTTGAAGCTTTGCGCGAGCATATATATGTGTATATATATATATATATATATATATATATATATATAAAAGTATTTTATCGTGTATATAACGCAAAATGCGTATTAAAATGAGTCACGCCCGCGGCGAAATGGAAGAAGAAATGCACGCGCTTTGTTCAAAGTAAATTACACCCACTCTCTTATCTTTCTTTGCAGTCAGACCGCATGTCGTTGCGTTACATCGAAAAGATTGTAATTTCACAGCGGTTATTTAAAACCTGTGCAATCTCAATTCAAAACGGAAATAGAATCCCTCCCTACACGAGAAAGAGAGAGAGAGAGAGAGAGAGAGAGAGAGAGAGAGAGAAACGTTGCGGTATCACATCGATATTTGATGTGATAATTCATACAATGAATATAATCGGTTGCGCGTAAAAACGCTTTATAAATTTATTATTTCTCTTGCAAGTATCCCGACATTTTGTACAATACGTAAATTTGTATTATACAGACAAATGTACCGATACTCGCGCGGTGATATTCTCCGCTGCTTTTCGCAAAACTATATTTCTTCCGTTATCGTGAATACTTGTTTCGGTTTTCTCCACCTCGTGTTCCGTAACCACAATATTTCTCGAGGAAACCTTAGCGATACCGCAATTTTTTTTTTTATAGAGCAACGCAATTTGCGATAAAACCAGCAATCTCTAATAAATATCACTCTCTCGGTAAAAAAGCGATGCGTATTTTTCCGCAGAACGCACGTGTATTTCTATTACGTTTATACGTATAAATTTTTTGTTTTCAATCGCGATTACAGATGTATAAAAGCAACGCGCGAGAAAGAACGTTTTTTTTTTTTTATATAAGGAGACGAAAATTTACATATCGGCCAGATGGGATTTATAGCGTGTTGGCTTCAGCCCCCGAATACGTTCTCCTCTCATCTATTGGGTTGGGGCACTCTTCGAGGCGAGAAGCCCGTAGCCCGCAGCTCGAGAGAGATCCCGAGGCTAATCTACCTCCTCCTGGAAAGTTTAAATGGAAACGCGGAACCGGGGTAGGGGGTTAACGAAACATCCGCGACGCCGTCGTTGGCAAGGGCGCCGCTGAAAAATTTTTAAGCTGCTTAACGCTCGAGTTGAATTTGCTCGAGTAGCGGCCGGTAGCGGGGGCCGCCGATTTCGAAATATTAAGCGGCAGCTTTGTCATTCGCCGATAACACGAGCTTGTCGATTTGAGCGCGGGCGCGCGCACGCAACAAATGTGCGCGAATAATAATGGTATTAGTACAACGAGATAACTCTGTAATAACATAGCATTCAAAATTATATTCGCGCGTGCTCGAATTCACATATGAGAGACGAAAATCAAAAGCGCGGGATCGAGAGACCGGAGATCCGTTTGACGGTTATCCGATAATAACGGATAACCGTCATGGAGGTCCTTTTTCATAATAGATACTCGGTCGTATCGATCCTCCCCTGTCGATGGCGCACGTATATATCGCGTCGTTTGACCGGCGATCAAACCGTATAACGCGCGTTTCCCCCTCTTCTCCTCTCTCTGTCAGTCGCCCTCAATTTGGTTAACCGTGAATCCTGCGACAAGATCGTCGTCCCGATTCGGCAAGGCTACGTGTAGCTATGCGATACCGTGGAATACCCGAAGTACCTGACGTTGACCACCGGTCGGGGACACGATAGTATGCCGGACAAGAATCCGATCTGGTGTCCGCAGGCACTCTCATAGTTTACGTGTTCTCGTTCTCAACTCTCTCGCCGCCGGTAAGCGCGCGCAGAATATAACCGGCGAGATATACGCGCCACCACCGATCGGCCACCGTTGCCTCATCGCCATCGATTAACAGCCTCCCCTCTCCCCTCCCCCCCTACGCAGAAATTCGGATCGTTAATTCGATCTTTCGCGACGACGACGTGTTGAGCACGAAAACTCGCGACCGAAACCTCGCGTGATGCGAGGTCGGTCCGATCCGTCGGGCGGTATTCCGATATTTTCCGATAGAACGAAATTATTTTGGTTTTTTTTTTAATTTTTTTTTTTTTAATATATTGCTAAAAATGTAGAACTTTTACAAACGCGATGATTAAACATGTCTTATCGAGGAGAAGAAAAACTGCGAAAAATACATGGAAAAGAGAAAAAAAAATTTATATTTTATATTAAATATATTTTTGTGTGGAAAATTTGATGTGGTCTTTCGTGAGGGTATTGAAGAAATAATAGAATAAGAAAGAAGAGGGAAAAACAAAAGACTCACTTTGCGTCATCTTGAACGTCCTGGCAGCCTCGGTAACGCTGATCAATCCGTTACAGGCGGCGTCCGAGCTCTGTGCGAGATACCACGTGTTGTTCGATGGATTTGTGTAAATAAAGCATCTGTAGCTCTCCTCGTCGTTTGTTTTACGATCGTTACGATCGCTGTGCAAACGCGCGACCATGTAATTTGTGCTGCCCTCCCTCCAATGAGCCAGACACTCCAATTCTACGTCTAGAAAAACAAACCGTCATAACTGCAAATTGGCATGTACCCATTGATGATAACCATTGTTTTTTTTATGTTTTTCTTCCTTTTTTTGTCGCTTTTTTATTTTTATTTTTATTTTTTTTATCACAGAATGCGCGCGACCGCGCGCGACAAGGCAGCCCATCGTGCAGCGCAAATACGTTTATGTACGGAACGGAAAACATAAACCCCCCCGTAATACGTTGAGTGCCGCAACGGCGGCGACGACGGCACCGCAGAGCGCGAGAATGTATCGGGCCCGAATGAAAATTTCGACCGTGATTCTGTCTATACGAGCCTATTAGTAACAGAGTCGTAAATAGAAGTTTATTGCCATTGTCCCAGGGATAAAGCTATCTGCAGAAGTTATAAACGGGCGTAAGCGATATATGAATGTTCATGAAAACGCATTATACCGTTCCGCATGCTCGGGACGTGGATATGCGCGCGCGGGCGCGCGTGCATACAAGTACCGTGTATTCATTTATCCGCGCGCGCGCGTATCGAGATAGACGATCGGGCAGTACAGGCTGATGATAATTGCGCAAAATCGTTTGGACAAGCCCAGCAACAAATGGTAATTGACAAGGCCATTAATCATTCATTTCGAAGCCGCGAGCTTTATTGACCGTTACAGGCCTTGCGCGTCGTGTTAATTAATGTCAAACCGGATGTTAACGTCACCGCGCGGAAGCGCCGCGCGACCGTCATAATTCCTTTTTACGCTCCCGAAACGCGTGCGCGCGCTTGCATCGTAACGACATGATGAGTCAATGCGATAACCGAAAACTTATTTCGCCCAAGTAATTCGGTTACGCAATAATTTTGTTTCAACGATAACAACCGGCAATTATAGCCCGCGGTAATTTTTTCTCGCAACTATCGGGAGCCTCTTTCCGGGCTCTTTTATGTAACAGTTTTTTTTTTTGCTCTATATAATATATATATTTTTTTAATAGAGAAAAAATTAATAAAAAAATTTAAAGCGATTTAAATATTCAAAGCGCCGTGAAAACGGAAAATGAGTGGAAATTCGATAACAATATAGCTGTACGAATTGAAACTTTACAGTCATGTCGTATTCCGAAATTTGCATCAATATATTGAGGTGCTCTGCAAGCGCTTTATAATTGTAGATTGCAACGATACGAATTAATTATGGGCCAATAACAAAATGTCACTAGGCAGTGATTGGACTCTCGCGCATGTTGCATAATTCATAATTGTTTAGGTATTCATTTGACAAATTGTGAGCGTGTGTAAACAGATGTAACACAATTGCCGTGTAAATGGATATTACACAATGTGAATGTTTCTACAACGGTCGTACAATCAAGCCTTGTACAATTATTTCACGTGTGTGCGGCATCTATTGCACGTTTATCAAAGGGAAACCTATAAAAACGATAATTAAATAAATGCCAGGATAATAACAACTCTTTAATAAAAGGAGCAGCAGGAAATGACGTTTTTTCAGATTGTTTTTGTTCTGCAGAAAGAATAAAACAAAAAAAAAAAAAACAAAAACAGTACGTCTAGCCGTAAAAAAACTTGAAAATTAGATTCTTTGCTTCGTTATTTGACTTGTTTTTTTGAAAAACTCTATTATTTTTATATTACAACTCGATTATTTTTGCATAACTGAACTCATTTGTCACAGTGTTATATTTTTCCAAACTTCCATAATTCATTTACATCAAATAAATGTATCAACATGCTATTTACATTTATATCAAACTGCAATTATATCGGAGAGTATTTTTGTTGACAGACAAAAGTGTTCAAAAAATTTTCTAAAACAAAAATTGATTTCATATTCGAGCGACCGCTTTACTTGACCCAGTCTTAGACGTAGCTTAAAGCGAATTTGTCAACGGAGTGTAATGACGCTGCGAGAATACTGACCTACGCTTTCAGACGAATGTACGTTGGCGCACGCTTGATAGCGCAGAAGGAGACGCGAGTCCTGCGTGCACGCTTCCGCTCGTGATAACGGCGTGTTGCACTCGCCCTCGCCGCCGTTCACGCTATACGTGAACTCCATAGGGCCTCTAATAGGACAGGGCAGCTGGGCTGCATTGTTGCGAAACAGAGAGACCAGAGTGGCGTCGCTGGTCAACGTGCTGCATTTCGACGATAGATTCGATTCCCCGAACGTGCAAAACGCTAATAACAATACAAGCGGACGTGAAGCACATTATTATTGTAACATTTATTTATTTCCAACCGCGTCTCCAGACCGCGTCGATTAATACGTGATAACGAAGATGATAAATCGTTTATCACACACTTTGTGCGTGAGAAAAAAGAATAAAATTTTCGAAACACAAGTAAATAAAAACATCACACTGAGACAATAAAACCGGCAAAATGACAGAACGGTTGAAAACAAAATCAAAGTAAAAGATATAGTAAAAAAACAAAGAAATAAATAGAATTTGTTTGATTTTAAAACTTAAAATTAAAATTTATAAGCAGAGAGAATGTTTATGTGAGAACATTCGTGCAGTAATAACTTTTATGTGTCTTACTTTCTTTATATTGCAGCACGTTGGTATGTTGCGCATGCATCACGATACACCGATAGCAATTATACTTCCTGAAACAGAAATGGAAAAAAACGATTTTGAACGTTACACGTTATTCTATGTACATACTTTTTGTTTAAAGAAGCGTGTATTGCTGTAGGATTTTTTGATCCCGATATTTTTACGTAAACTATCGTCCTCCACGCGAAAAACTCTCGAGGCCTCGTAAATTTCATCCATTCACACCACTTACGAATTGCAGTCGATAAAAAATAATAAAATCTACGATATATATATATATCGTTGTACGATCCCGCAAACCAAATTTATTATTTTTTTTTATCTAAAAAATTCGTTTATTCGAAACTCCGACAAATTTCGAATTTCATCAAATGTGAAAATGAGAAGAAACTGTAATACACGTTGCAGACAGTATTTTCAATAATTTCGCATACTTTATATTCTCTATATTCTGGTAAGAAAAAAAACCTGAATTTTTTATCTCACAGAAAGATGTTCGAATCTGTGCAAAAATAAGAATTATTACACTTTACAATTCGCTGATTCGACGTGACACGACATTAAAAAGCTGGCTTCATTAAATTCGAAAAAAGCGTATTCAACGTAATAACTTCGAGCGATTTGCTTTCAAACACGGATCGCGGCGGGGTCGGCGGAGCTGATGCCCGCTTTCCTCACCGCCCGAGCTCTGTATTACGCTGATTTCCACCCTGGAAAAAGGGTATAAACCACCGCGGGCCGCCTATTTGAATATCGCGTAAATTTACAAACCAAATACCGAAGTAATTTCTGTCGCGCGGCGCGGCGGCCGACACTCGGAAATTCCGCCGCGCGCGCGCCGAACGCCGCGATTTCGCCGATTATCATCCTTTTCAAAATGCACCGCTAAAGCGGATTAATATCGTTACAACCCGATGCTTTCCCCGCCGGTGTGCATAGCAGCAGATGCACACCGGCGGCGGTGCGGCGATAGTAGCCGGAAACTATATTGGACTGACAGCCGGGGAACAAAGGTAAACTTCGACTTAAGCCACTGAACAGAGAGAAGGAGAGAGGAGGAAAGGAAGTAACGAAGGGGCGGAAAGGAAAGGGAGTGAATCGGGGGTGAAGCGGAGAGAGAAAGAGAGAGAGAGAGGGAGAGTAGAGCGAAACACAGAGCCAGAAGCTGCTGCGGGAGAAGGTAAGTTGCAGACCCGAGCTGAGTAAGCAAGGTGCCAACTAGTAAGGACACAAGACAAGCTCCGAAAGTTTTAAGTAGCTACGCGATACCACTCCTCCTTGGACTCCTCCATCTCTCTCCTCTATCTTTCTCTGCTTCCTTTTCTCGTTTGCCTGTTCTACCCCGACGTCACTATTGCATCGCGTTTGTCTTTTTGCTCACGTACAGATGCCTCCTTCGAGGCCGCGTCACACCACGCGTCTCAACGCGAATTTCGTTTTATCTCGCGTGCGTCATTAATCGTTTGACGGTGCCGCGACGGCGTCAATCAATCAAGAAGAAAAAAACGATCCTATTGATTCTGCAAAGTTGCCGAGTTGCGGCTTCTAATGGATTAAGTCGATGCCAATTCCCACAATTGCGGAAACGCGCGTCGAATTCGCGCCGAACGAGACGCGATCTGTTCGCGTCGTTTCCGAAAATCATTTCGATCGCTCCGCGAACATTGTCTCGCGGATCGGTATATACTGTCGTGTTCACAAATACGGGATACACGCGACAGATACAGCGCAAGTAGTCTACAAACGCTTCGCAAGAGCGCAGTTAAATGCGAAGTCCTTCGTCCTTTGTCTGAAAAGCAGAGACGGCTTGTGCCTTTGTCAGAAAGAAAACCGTCGGCGCCGGAATCGTCTCTCGCTATATAAGTTTCCGCGTTGGCGTTTCTCTCTTTTAACGACTTTCGCGAACTTTTCCTCGCGCGATGATCGACCTCCGCCGTTTCCCGTAATTATAAATTTTACTTCCGTCTTTCTCTCTCTCTCTCTTTCGTGCCGGGTTCAAAGACGCGTATAATACATTCGTGTCCCTGTGCTTTCTCTCCAAATACTTCAAACGTACGTTTCACCTGCGCGAGAGTTTCCCTTTCTTTGACGAATTGTTTTTCTTTGATGAGCAGCGATCTCTTATTGCCGTCGTTAATATTGTGACGAAAAATTGCTCGATTTTTAAGCGCCCGCTTTGAGAACATCCTTCTTTTTTTTCCGCCATTAAAATTTAATTTTTCAAACTTATTTAATTATTGAGATTATTAATTTAATTATAATTTAATTAAAATTATAAAATAACACGATGTTGAAATAACTCGACTCACGCACGAATAGACGCAAGTCAAAGTGTACGTTTAACGATGACGTGCGTTGGCCAAAAACCATCTTGATTTCTTCGCTCGATCGGTCGTGCCGCTCCGCCAGACGTATTTACTTAACCGTTAAGCCGGATGGTTTACGTTAAGTCGAGTATTCGCATTTTAACGAGAGAGCCGCCGTTAAAGTCACCCTTCGTCGACCCTCGACAATTCCGATGCTTCATCGCTCGATGAACTTCGCACTAATAACGCGAGACGAGACGGAAACGAGAGAGATCGTTTTCCGCGTACTTTTTTTTTATTTTTATTTTTATTTTTTTAATTTTTTTTATTTACATTTCTATTACGTTGCGTACATACGTCGGATTTGTCTTGTGTGTAAATCCATCACGCGATCTTTTCCAGTATGCGTGAGTTTATTAATAACGTGAGTTAATCATGCGCGATACATTCTCGGAGAATAAACAGCGATTTTAAATAAACGCGATATCGAAATTGCATATATAATCGCGCTCTCGAAGCTTAAATAATTTGAAAGTTAATAATTGATCCGATTTTATTGTTATCTTGTATCGCGCACGTAATGAGTATTTCGTTGCATTAATGTATAATGTGAATTTCTGCTCTCGCGCTCATGCAAATTTTCTTGCGTAAACGTCCTCCCTTCCCTCCTCTCCTCCTCCTCCTCCTTCTCCCTACGATGTTTAATCCGCTCGTCAAACCGTATTTTGCTTCGTATCTTAATCCGAACGTATCTCTGTTGATGAATATTTCGAAATATAAATTCGTAATCTTCTGTTTTCATAACGTTGACATCTTGCATGAATATCCGGTGTTAATTTATCTCCTATTGGACTTCTCTGTCTCTCTCTTTCTCTCTCTCTCTCTCTTTTCTATTTTGTTATTTTGCGCACATATAGACGAAGCCGACGCGAGTAAAGTTGCGAAAATAATCTGTCAATTTTATTTGTTTAAAATATCGCGCGTGAATCTCTAAATAAAAATTAAATGGAAAATCTTTTCTCGACAAGACTCGGAACAATTCAAATAATAATAAGTTTCAAACGAGAAACAAAGAAAAAGTGGCGTTCTAATGCATCATGATTGTGCAAAAAAAAAAAAAACCTCAGAAGCGATAAAAACACAACGAAGGCGTTTCTCGAAGGCACGGAGATCCAAATTGCCGATCACAGGGCGATGATACTGTTTGTATTGTCTAATAGCTGGATAGCGTGCGAAGAGCCGAGCGGCGCTCCACCCTCAGTTTTACCCTTCCGCGCTCTCTCTCTGCTTGCCTGCCTCTCTCTCTCTCTCTCTCTCTCTCTCTCTTTCTCTCAAAAGCGGCGTCCTGACACCGTCTCGCTCGTCTAAAGCCGCGTTTCCCGGGACATAGTTTATTGATTTCCTGAGTGCGTGTATAAATACGTGGCACTCCGCTAACGACGCCCATGAGAGAGCGAGTTGGCGACGCGTATATGCGCGAGTGGACCGCGAGCCGAAAGTGACGTTTTCATAAATTATCGTTCATGTGGCGTTTCTCCCTCCGTTGAAAGAGAGAAAGAGAAAGAAAGGGAGAGAGCGCAGCCAACTTTTTGCCCACCGTTGTGTTGCGATCATTATCCGCAAATTGTCCGCAGAGGTGGAAAACCAAACCGCAAACGAACTCTGGGACCGCGGGCGAGAATCTGTTTGCGGAACAGTTTAAAACTGATTTCGAAAATTGGTTGTGTGTCCAACTCGTCGCACTATCGAAAGCCTCTCTGAATCCGTTTCATTTTGCGTCCATTTTTTTATTTATGCAATTACAGATTATATACTACATATGTATAAACAAAATAAAAATGTATACATTATATATGTTTCGAATTTGCAGTTTTAATCGACGCTTTTATTGCAATTAATAATCTCTGAAAATATATATGTACACGCGCTTTGTGCAAGACGGATTTGTGATAACTTGACGTGTGATCGTGAATTTTTTTTTTTTTTTTGTCGTCTGGTTTTCGATACTCCTCGCTGTTGCAAAACAACATAAACTTAGCTGGGTGTAACACACAATAGGAATATGGAGTAGAATAGCCCGAGTCTTCAGTGCATAAACATTGTGAAGACACTCTCGGTAAGTCGCGCGACGAAAATGAAAAGCGCGCGCGCGCGCGGGAGCGAAACAAAAACAATCTGTTCATACATTATCGCCTCGTAGTATCTGCAATGAGATCTTTTAAATGGGTTACACCAGCATTAACCGGGAGGGGAGGGAGGGGGAGGGAGTACCATGTAATTTTCACGCAATACATTATCTAGTGGTTATATTATCTTCCCGTTCTTGCCGGTAATTCTCATCGTTGTGCATGCGGCGATGACTATGGTTCGATGAACATAATTAAATCTGCTTATCGCGCAAACATAATTTAATCACATATTTACTTACATTATACGATTAAACTACATAGGTAATATCACTTCTCCATAAATTCAATCTCCGAAAGATAACTCGTTAATTTACAAAATCGCGATTGTGTTTTTATTTATTTGTTTTTTTTTCTCTTTATACCGTTGTAGTTCTTTTCTTTTTGTCATAAACGCGAGAAAACATGAACGCTTCGCGATTTAACATCGATAAGTGTCGGTACTACATTTGAATGTAATGCGACGCTGCGCCTCAACAAATCTTCCGTGAGCGCTCATATTTCTGTCAAATCCAACGAAAGCACGTTCACACGCGAAAACAACATTGTTTTGAACAATCACGCGGGTATACGCAAATTTATTGTGGGAGGCGGATTACGAACATTGACAATGGAGGGAAAGAGGGCCGGGGCGACCTGGTTTGCGACGCTCAAATTCCTCTACGCGTGACACAAACACACACATACACACACACACACACACACGTGTATATTCCCATACACTCGTTGTACGGCGGTGAAGCTAAAGCCTGCGAGCTTAAACTTAGGTGCCAACCAATCATGGCCCCGTCGAACTGACACAAAGCCAAGGCTTTGAGCTCGAATTAAATTTTAAGCAGAGAACCCGCAGCGTCCCCCAACGGGTTAGAGATATCTGCGCTGATAACGCGGGACGACGAGACGTCGCGAGAGAATAATACGCACACGTGCTCTCGAATAAAACTTTCGAGGAGAGACTCAAGACGCAGACATCCGCGCGATCGACATCTCTTGCTGCTTAGAAATATTGTATAGACATCGATTTATTTTATATCGTAAAACATATAACTTTTAGCATAAATGTCGATAACAGGATTTGCGACACCGACGTGTGTTACAAAGACAAGCGTCAGGATTTTACGGCGCACTATTAAGCCTGACTTTCCTCGTTGCAATTGAGCAAACTTGCGCGAAGAAATAATGAAGTAACAAAATCGCGAGTGTACGACTTGCGCGGCGACTTCGTCACGCCGTTTCCTGCCGAGAAAAGCGGAAACTTTTTCACGGGAGCTTACGACGTTATGACGAAAAAGTTCTGGCACCCGCGCGAGGAGAGTTCCGAGACAGAATGTGGATCACGTCGATCAAAGGCGCAATGAGGATACTCCCGACACCCGGCGGGGGAAAAAACGGAAATTGATGCGCTTATTCTCTCTCTCTCTCTCTCTCTTTCTCTCTCTCTCCAAAAAAAAGAAAGAATTTATTTCGGTATTTTGCTGTAATGCCGAATCGTTTTCGAAAACTCACACGTACGAAACGTGTCACATATACGTGCCATCACGACGCGCTGTGTAAACAGTTATGCAGTCCGGCTGATAAAATTCTAGAATTGTAATACCGAGATTCAGCGCGGCATGTAAGCCCCGGCTGATAAAACACATCAACTCCGTGCCCCGCGGTGTTGGCGGAAATGTTTAAATATGCATGCCGCAAACTCGCTTAAAATTAAGTGTGACTACGAATGCAGTGAAAATGGCAAGTCGCGCTGCGCGTAGAGTCGCATTGTGGAATCGCGTAGCGTGTGATTATGTTTTCTGAAACTTTAATGAAAGGGACGTGGCAGATATCTTTCTAAGACTGATCCGGCAATATTTGCATTGTAATGTGATGAAGACCTTGTTTCTAACAAAAGTTGCGCGAGAGAGGGAGGAAGAAAGAGAGGGAAAGATAAATTTTTTGTGTAAACACATCCGAATTTCTCAAAACTCCGTATATTATATACGTATGTATGTCAAGCTCATGGAGAAAGCTTAGCGACAAAATGAACTCGCGACTTTCAGTTCTTGTATTATATCATTCGGCGTGTTTGTTAAAATTATGAATTTATTCCGAGATTAAATAAAACAAAAAATAAAAAAAAAAAGAAATTTTTCTCTTTCCTTTGTTTGCCGCCGTAAATTGTACAATTGTACCCTTGACATTTCCGCGTCTGGGCGAGTTTCGCGATTTTTTTTTTTTTTTTTTTTTTTGGAAGGAACTATAACTTTTTAAAAACAGCTAGAAGCGATTACGCGAGCAATACATTTCTCCGTGCGAGAGAGCACGACCGAGCACATCTATTAAATGCGGACCGGACGAACTCGCGTTCTCATATAATGCTCCCGCGTTTTTCGCTAAAACATAAATTTCCCGCGTAGGCTCGCGCTCTCGCCAAATAAAAGCCCGCCGAACATAAAGAACGACTAGGTTTGGCCGCTGATTCCACTGGCCGACATTCTCATCCGCTTGTAATATAATTTAGGAATGAATAATTTTGGACGCAGAGAAAGAGAGAGAGAGAGAGGGAGAGAGAGGGAGAGAGGTGAACAGGACATTAACAGGTACACGCGCTTCCGCACGTAGAGATTCGATAAAAAAAAGATGGATGGATAAAAAGATTGAAAGATTAAAAGGTACGAAGATAAAAAGATTTCAAATGCGATAAGAAATCTTTTTTTTTCTCTCTTTAATTTTATCAATTTTTTAAAAAACTATCATTGTGTGTAAAAGATATTTCTTTAACGAGCGTGCGACCGTTAAACTGACTCGCAGTAACTTTCTGTAACAACTCTGTGATCGTGTAACGTAAGAGCAGAATCAGGTCTGCTAAATGGCTTGGATTTACTACTGAGTAGCAAAGTCGGGAATAAAAAGCCACTTGAAACGCGCCAGATCTAGTTCTTCTCGCGGCGCGGGTAAAAGTAAATACGACGCGTGTGGCAGTCATGTGCATGCGAAAATACCGGCGACACTTAGTCTGGGTCGACGCACGTCTGGCTGCCGTTGACCAAATGCCCAACGACCCCGTTCGGCAAGATCTCACTAAATCATGAACGCCAGGAAGCTCGAATCTCTCGAATGTCGCTACGCACATTCGTGGCGGTCGCGTTTCCGCTCTCCGTAGTCCCGGCAAAATAGTCCAGCCAAAAAAAAAACGCTGCTGAGAGAAAGAGAGATCCAAAGCGAGAGTTAGAGACAGCGCACACGCGCGCAAAAGAGAGAGAGAGAGAGAGAGAGAAAGGGTAGGTTTAGTATCACGGTTACCGTGTGCGGGCACAATTTGGAAACCCGATATCTCAGCCGCGGACGTGGTTGTAACGTCGAAAACCTATTACGTTACAAAGCCGCGTCGTATGCGAAACCGAAATAATTCACGCGCGACTCGGCTGTCGAATGCGCAATCCGGTGGACTGTATGTACTTTCGCGCGCATTGCTCTCGCCGGGCTGCGATTTCGAGTACCATCGATCGATCGATGAAATTCCTTTCAGTACTCCGCAACGCGCAGAGAGGGAGAGTGTGTGTGTGAGAGAGAGAGAGAGAGAGAGAGAGAGAAAGAGAAAGAGAACTACAATGCGATAGCTGTGTGTAGTGGGTTCTCGCGAGAAACTTCATGACCATTCTGGCGTGATTCTAATTCGATTTGTTCTCTGTTCGCATTCATTTGTAGTTACATTATTTCGGTGCTACTAAAGGTACCGGATTCGACAATCCTATTACAGATCGAGTGAAATTAGTCTAGGTATGTCGATAAATCATCACTTATTTCGTTGTGTGTTTTTTCGTTTAAAATGCGATACCGAATCCTTGTATCTTTTATATAAAAGTCAGATTTAATTGGATTATGTTTTTTAAATTGTCGGATATATAGAAAAGAAATGTATTAAATTCTAAAAAGAATATTTTTTAACTATTTTGTTTTTGTAGAACAAATATCGACTATTCGATCAAATCACATTTGTCGAGACAGAAAAAAAAAAAAATAAAATGTAGACAAAACGTACAACACAAATAGCATAAACAGTTTCGAGTAATAACAGTAAACTATATTTGTACATATTATCAATATATATAATATATAGTAAATATATGTATAGTAAAATATATATACGTGTATATACATATGTGTATCAGTTAAATGTTTCTCTTTTATCGTACCTACCTATTTTTTATTGTGTCTTCGATCACCAAATGCGTGTCTATCGGTTAACGTTTGTCTCTTACGTTGTGATTTCACATTCGAATGTGAACATCGCGCTCTTTTGCGAACGCTTGTTTCTTTACCGGAAGAACGAAGAGAATAAAAGCGATCGCAGTATACACGAGTATATACGAGAGTGAATCGTATCATCGCACGAGTAGGGGCGGACTACGACGAGAGGTGGGAAGAGAAGGCTCGGGAAATCCGAGGATGTTACACCGGCGCACCGGCCGCAGGCATCGGTATAACGTCGAAAACCTATCGTGTTACAAAGGCACACGGCGCACATGGAATCGAAATAATTCACATAGTTTTGTTTTGGCGAGCACGCAAATACGCAATACATTCGACCCGGCGTGTATCACGATCGGAGGAAGGAAGAGATATAGGGAGTGATGGGAGAAGAGAGTGGAAAGAGAAATTTGCTATTCTCTAAAGCAAAAGCTTTGTGAAAAACAAAAATGAGACGGTAATACGAGATTCGAAACACGAGAGACGAAAACGTGAGAGAAGGAGACACACGCAGCGCTACAAAAGATAGCTAGGTCGGCGTTGTTTCCGCGAACTGCTGCAACGTCCAATTTCGCGTGAATAATTTCATTCACCACGGAATATAATTGATTGTGCCTCAATCGTTAAAGAACTTATTGTCTTTCGTATTTACAGAAAACGTTAAACGTTCCTCGACGACTACGCGCGCGTCCCTCTGTCACAAAGTTCTTTTAAATGATTTTATGGTCTGTGAATTTTCGATCAACATTCGCATGTACATACACAATTCAAGGAATATTGAAAATATTGCTTGCAAACATTAACGTGACACTTATATGTAATATTTGTAATGTGTGTGTGTGTGTTATTTAAAATTGAAACTTCCACACATATGTACGCGCGTTTAAACATCATTAAATTCTATGCAAGGGAACATATAATAACGATGTTTCTTCAATAAACTAATAGCGCTAATAATTATTTTTTTTATCAAGATAATGAAATAGAATTATATCTGCGTTATACATACTCCGTGTCGGCCGTCGGCACCACCATATTCGATGCACCGCGGAACAGTCTCTCTTTGACGCTTCCGACGTCGAGGTTGTCGACGAAACTAATTATTGAAACTGCCACACGACTTTACACGTGCAACAAAGAGAGTCAATTCTCGAACACTTTCAGAAGCGCAACAACGTGTTACGCGACTCCGACCGATCTTCCGACGAAAGGTCGAAGAAACATCGAGAATACTACGCCGAAAAATAACAACTCGAAAAGGGCGCGAAGACGCCCGAGCAAGCACGATCAAGTACGATCGACCGTGATCAACATCGTCCAATGTTTATTTAATCTCTCTTTCGGTGGTTATTTTTCGGCGTATTATTCTCGATGTTTCTTCGACCTTCCGTCGGAAGATGGTCGCGTTGTTGTGTGAATATGGTGTTGCGCTTCGATAGTGTTCGAGATTTCACGCTCTCTTCGTCGCACTTGTGAAGTACAATTCGTCTGTGGCAGTTTTAATAATGAGTTTCGTCGACAAACTCGACGTTGGAAGCGTCAAAGCGAGACTGTCCCGGCTAATCGACTATGGCAGTGCCGACGGCCGACAGTCGATGGCAGATATATTTCATGATACACACGAAGTGTGTACAATGCAGATACAATTCTCATTATCTCAATAAAAAAAAAAAAATTACTAACGCTATTAGTGTATTATCAGGCAACAAAATCATTTAAAAGAACTTTATATGACAGAGGGACGCGCGTAATCGTCGAGGGACGCTTGTTGCGCGAGCTACCGTATACGAAAATAAATATCCGAAGTGGAAATTTAGCGTCTACATTGAATTTCAGTTCCTCTTTTTTTTTATGTAGAAGTAAGAGAGAAAGTAGATGCTACTTTGACGCTACAATACGTCTAAAACTTCTTTTTTTTCTGCTAACAATTTTAAAGTAAGTTTCAACCCTCAGCTTATGCCGCGCATGAAGATCAAGTTCTTAAAGAGGATTGTTTTTAAAATAATACTTGCTTCACTGAAAAAAAAGACGCTCAACTGCATACGCAAGCAAAACAATAATAAGAATAAAAAAAAAGACTGGCGAACGGCTGCGTAGAAAAGTCGCTTGACCGCGATTTAAATGATCCCCGTGCGTATCGCGTTCACAATGGTGGATTTCCGTGAAAATCCGAAAACGCGGATTCTTCTTTGACGAGTTGTTAGAGAGTGTTGCAAAGTTCGCGGGCACAAAAAAGAAATCTATTAACGAGGTCGAGAGAGCTCTGCGCGCTCCCGATGGGATCATAATTAAAGAGCTTCCGCCTTTCCCTCTGTCTCGCCTCTTCGTTCGAGAGAACTAATTTCGTCACAGGTTTTATTATATCCTCTCCCTTCTTTCTCTACAACTCATTACGGCCCTTACGCCCACACGCGTACAAATTGCTGAAAAAGTTCCATCCGGAAATGAGCGATAAAAAATATCGAGCACATTGGCGAGTGGAGAAAAGCACTTTCGTTTTTTTTTTTTTTTCGCATGACAAACCGATTTGTCGATTCGTCGCGTGTGTTTTTCTATAGAGTTTTTGGGGCACGGTATTATCAAATACCGTATCCCAAAATTTTCTCTCGGACATCAAACATCGAAGTTTCACATAAACGTTACATCGGCGCGCAAATATTATATATTATGGCAAATACATCTGTTATTATTTTTTTTTTTTTAACCCGCAAGTAAAATCGCGCAAACTTGATTCGGAAAAGCAGGACGGACAATACGCGGCGTGTACGCGCACGTCCATCGACGTATTATTATATTTGCTCAAATTCGACCGGCATGTCGAGCAAAATATACACGCTGCAAGGAATGCAAGTGCCTCGTGGCATCCTGAGAGACATCTCTAAGGAGCTTTACTCTCGTAATGTATTACCGCAAGACTCAAGACGCGTTCTATATGAACCGGGTCGATGTAAACGTCGCGAGATAGAGAGAGAAAGAGAGAGGTTTTGGCCTGCGAGATTACTCTGCGCTTCCCTTCCCGTGATGGCGAGCGGAAACGCAAGATTATCGTTACGCAGACATAGGTATAATGCGACTGGAATAAGAGCTCCTTAAAATTGAAAACTATTTCTTTTTTTTTTCTTTTTTTTTTCTCGCAAAACAAAGCGCGACTGTCAGAGAGAAGATGTTTGGAAGTTTACTTCCGTCTCTCTCAAACGCGCGTTAACATTGCAAAAGCTTGTGTTGTTCGCGAAATAATTAACAATGAAATAATTAACAACGAATCGACGTTAATTATCAAGTGCTGCGCCGCTCTTGATCCGAGAAATATTTCTGTTTTCATCTCGTCTCGAATGAATCTACCGCACGTTAAAATGAAATGTTTGCGATTACTGCCGCGACGGCAGCCCCAAGACGTTTCGCAGTCTATTTCCCATAAGAAGCTTTGCCGAGACGTTGTTCAAGATGTTGTCGAATCGACATCGACGTAAACACCACTAGCGGAAATAAAGATGTATGAGATGGGCTTGGGCTGTATAAAGGAGTCGGGTGTGTCTTCTGATATATATAAATCCCATACGGTCGAACGACTTTTACGATTCTGCGAGTTTGTCGCTTTTACCGTGTTCTTCGCATTTTACATCATTTCGCGAAACAGAAATGATAAATTAAATATTGTGATTTAATATAAATTTCAACGCAAGCATAATAGAATTAATTAACACAATGTTGCATCGAGCGTAATCGTAATCAGTGCGGCAATAATGAAGAGCTATGACAACATAGAGTCGATCGATTGTTGTTGAATTTATATACGCTAGCTGCGCTATGTTGCTGGGCTTGTAATTCGTTTATCGTGTGCAACAAGAGCAAATGAAAACATCGAACCGGAAGTTCCCGGAAGATGTATTCAGGGTAGCAAAGAGAGAAAGAGAGAGAGAGAGAGACAGAAAGAGAACGTAAGGCTTCCAAGCTTTTCTTTTCCTTCGGCGCGACTCGTCGGTTATTTGGCGAGAAAAAGAGAGAGGTAAAGTGAGGCGAAGAGAGCGAAGAAACGTTCGAGACTAATGGAGAAGGTTCGAAAGCAGCAGGAAAATAAGCAGCTAGGATGCTCGCGGCGAGAGATGCTTTTGCATTGAAATGTCCGAAGCCCCGGCGTTCACGTTTTCCTCTTATTTCTGCCTTTTCTTACGAGAAGCTCGGCAAAATGGACACTGAGAGATACGAAGCGCGGCGTTTACAAAAGAGACGAAAACGCTTTTCAACGGCGAAATGTTCCGCGAAGGCAAGCTCTTATCGCCGCCCGATAATTATCGCGAAATCCGATTACGGTTTTATTGATCATAACGATGCGAATTGGCGCTTCCCGATGATCAAAAATCCGTCGATGATCACTCGAGCACTCGATGAATGCCTCTCTTTCTCTTTTTTTTTTTTTTTGTCCTATATCCCCGAATCGTTTCGATGGGGACGGCGTTTTAAACCGCTCGCATTATGCGAAGAAGAAACATTAAGCAAAAAGGGAAAAAACGTTCGTGTATTGTGGAGGATAAACCGCGACGCGGCAGAAAATCGGATATTTTCCCTTTCTCGTTCGGTTGACGCGAGACGCAGCGGGATTGACGTTGAGGGATGCGAAAATCTTTTGATAGAGGTGAGAAATATCTGTAGACGCTAAATATTCAAGACGCGTGAACGGCGCACAATCGCGACGCCACGGAATTAATTTCGATGCTTCTGAATTTAGGTTTGACGTTTCCCGCTCGACTGACAAATTCCGCCGGCAGACGAAAAGGGAAAAACCTTGTAGCGTCTGATAAGCCGTAGATGGAAAATCGCGCGGCTCTCTCTCCTCCGTTCCCACTTTGCGCGCTTTCGTTTCCACTTTCGGTGGTTGTTTTCCCTCTCCGCAAAAAATCCACCTGACTGACGGTAACGGATGTAAGAGCGTCGGTGGACGTTTCCGGGCGCAACTACGAAAATTGTTGGCCGTTTTGTAGAATTAACTTTATGGCTTTTACTACCCTTGTCACAGAAGGAGGGACAGAGATCTCGGTTTTGTTTCGCATGATATCGCGATGTTGCAAAAAACAATTTCTTTAATGCGAATCGGAGGGGATGAATGTATTTTTGGACCATATTAAATATTAAATCGACGACGGACAAAAAAAAATTACGTGCGCGCGTTCTTCAACGAAAGAAATATGTTATTCTTGTCGATTTCGCGTCGCAATATTTTCAAGATTTTATACGCGACTTAATTAATAATTAGCGATATGACGATGTAACGGAGAAAAATGTGAGGAAGATAAGGGAAATATATCACTATATTGATTATTCGTATAATGAGCGAAGGAAGGGCCGTCCGATCTCTTTCGATATTATCGCGCTCGATATCGAATCCGCAAGAACGTCGCGTTTACCTTTTATGCCAATACATGCACACGGTGAAAAAAAAGAAGGAAGAAAAAAAAAAGAAAACGCGGAGCGCAAATGACAGCGCGCGAGAAGAGAGCGTGCAGTGGTCGAACGAGCAGACATTTTCTCCCGCGCTCGCCGCGGGCTGTTGATTTAGCCGGTCTGTTTTCTCTCCATCCGGTCCGTGCACCGATTCCGTCCTTCTCCCCCCGGGTTTCTTCTTTCTATACTCTCTTCTTTTTTTTTTTTTTTTTTTTCGATCTGTTTCAGGTAATACACACGCGCCTCCTCACTCCTCGCCCTCGTTTGTCGTTGCTCGGAGCGTCCACGTGCGCGCGCGCCTGCAGAGGGGAAATTTGTTATGCATTTTGTTGCATCAAAAACGGAGTTGTTTCGCCCGCACGCCCGAGGCGGATATCTTTTTCCAATCAATTATTTCATTAGCCGTGTCTTCGCCTCAAAGCGATTGCTCTCTCTCTCTTTCTCTCTCTCTCTCTCTCTCCCCCTCCCCCGTCGACGTGTGTAGAGTTCAGCTTGTCTCTGCGTTCGACAGCTCTTTCAGCGTCTCACTCACTGCATCTACTTCTGTTTCTCTATCTCTCACTCATTAGACAGGAGAGTCATTATCGTCGACGAGGAAGCGATTTTGTCTTTCCACGTTTACTTCGATGAGCAATCCGAATCAAAGACAAAGATCGTTCTCTCACGAGCGACTGAATCAGATCGAAATCGCGCTTTGTCCGATATACGAAGTAAAAGATGCGTCTAATAGCGTTTGTACATTGAGTCAACGAGTCAGAAATTTTACATCTTGACAATTTTATTTTAAAACAGCATTTATATTTAATCTAACACGTGTGTATACGTTGTTGTTTCGAATTTCACGCGTAAAAAATTTGAAAAATCACGTTTCTAACAAACAAATTTTATGTTTGACGACAAAATAGAATTATTTCGAAAAATAACATCTCGCGTTTTGTAGTTTTTCTTTCTTTTTGTTTTGTTTTGTTTTTTGTTTTTAAACGATGTTCAGCTTTTCGCGCGTTTATTCCCCACGGAGTGGAACAGTCTCCGTTTTGCGCGCGAAAGAGAACGTACATAACCCGAATGAGTATCCGTGCCGGCACAAGAGTAGCTTTCAGAGATTTTCAGAGTATTCCGAGAAAACTCAAAAAACACGAACGTGCTTTCCGCAATATCGTACAGCTTAAAATAAGAGACGCCCTTTATCGCCATCTTTATACAATTGCGTGATTCGAAAGTCGCGCACTTCGTTTAAGTTTTTCTATTCGGAAATTCAATATTTATTCAAGCTAAGTGGATGGATCATCGATATTTATCTTGCTGCGCGTGCTTTTTTTGTATATAATATATATTATATATAGACAACACATGACAAGAAATGATTTCGGATTTTCAGTATAGAAAATCCAAAATGAATAATGTGATGAGGCGTCACTGAACAAAACTGCGGGATGTTATGCAAAATAACTTAAACTATATTTTTTAGTATCATCTTCAGTAGGTTTTCAATCAAATTATCACTCACATCTGAGTTAGGTCTTGACGATGTTAGTGAATGTGTCAGGATACTAAAACTGATTAAACATTTGTCATCTTAAAAGTAACACAGATGCTGTCGAGTTGAAAGCATCACAACTGAAGATTTCTGTTCAGTAACGCCTCATCACATTATTCATTTTGTAAATTATATATGATTTATATATATATATATATATATATATATATATACAATTTATATAATTAGAACGGACAGTCGGTGGTGGATTCTTTAAAGAAATTTAACAACTCAAGTAAACCGGCTGTTGGAGGTCCGTTCTAATTAATTTGAATTTTTTAGCCATTTTTTAACTCAATTAAAATTTATATAATATGCATCTATTGTATATAGGCACATATACAGAGACGCGGGGAATTATATGTACCTTATATATCTTGTACTCGCTGCGCTACGAGAAAGTATATTGAATAGCTTCTGCTGGCAGCGAGGGGGTGTGTATCGATAATACGCCGTCGATAATTGCCGCATTATTTAACGCTTTCGTTCGGCCGTTTAATGCAATTTCAGGAGCGTATGCGCGGTCACGATCGGTCCCGGTCTACCCGATCAACATGCACGCATGTGCGCACACGCGCATGCGTGTGCATCTGAGCATGAGAGGTTGGTGTGTGCAAGCCCGGGTGCACGCAGCAGCGCTGGAGGCGGCCTCCGGGTCGAGGCGCATTGTTGGTTTTCCCTGCTGGTGTTTGCACTGTCCCGTAGTATTGTTGCGCGATGCACACTCTCGCCACCCCCTCGACTGCCCGCCCTCGTGGGAGCGACGCACAAGGCAAGGGCATCTCATATTAGTCGCTTAATTGTCTCTATTTGTCGAAGCTTACCGTCCGGCGATTCATATCATTGAGAAAGAGAGAGAGAGAAAGAGAGAGAGAGAGAAAGAGAGAGAAGCCACGGCACTTTCCAAAGCAATCATCGAGTATATCAAGATGATTTGATCGGAAAGAAGCGAGACGATGTAATTTACTTTTTCGAAGATAGTATATTTAGTTCGTGATGAAATATCACGAACAAAAATATTTATGTACACATTCAAAGAAAAGAGAGAGAGAGAGAGAGAAAGAAAGAAAAAGATTAAATAAAATTAAGTAAATAGAACGATGTGAAATAATAGAAATAATAGAACTAATATGACAATTTTCTTTTGTGAGAAACAAAAAATATTTTCCCAGATAAAACAAGATAAAATAATAATATCTGAGCACAAAGTCTCTTCACAGAAATACGAAAATACGATAAAATGTATTTTTAATATTTTTATACACACAGAGTGTCTGAAAAATTTTGACACAGTTCAAGTTTGAAGATAGAGTGGGTCACTCTATGAACAGAAGTCATTTACCAAAAGTTCTGTTTGCAAAATTCACAGTATTGATTCAATACCTCATGTAAGCGATTATCCGAATTCTGTAGACGTGTAATTTTCAGTCGTAAAGAAAATTGCAGGCTTATCTCGCGCTACGAGAGATGCAGCAAATAAGCGAGCAGTGTGCGACACAGCTTCTTGCTGATCTGCGATCAGCTGATTGTCACAATTGAAAATAATACAAAGTCCGGACCATCCACGCGCTTTCCACGCGCTCATTGGCTGTTAATTCAATAAATATTGCGATTTTTGCAAAATGACTTTTCAGTTTGGATTGACCCAATCTGTCTTCACACTTTGGCTGCGTCAAACTTTTTCAGACATCCTGTATATTTTGATAAAAAAAAAAAAAAATAAATAAAAGTGAATATTAGTTCTTTTAAATGAAATTGACATATAAAAGATGATTTTAAATAGAAAAAACTGAAACGCTAGAGTCGTTGACGTGCAATTGTAAAAGTGTCTAGAAAAAATCGTGATTGATTTCCGTTAATTTTTTATTCTCGTGCACTAAAGAAAAGTTAGTGTCACTTTGAAGGCAATTAGTTGCTCTAATAGGCTAATAGCGGGATAAAAGATTCAATCTCACATATTAGAAACGGTCAAAAATCTATCTATTGTTGTACGGATGAAACGAGGTCTCAAAGCGCAATTGAAAAATATGTCGACGAGCGCTGCTCCATATTCCGCAACGAAGGCATTATCACGGAGGGTAGAACAGGATCTCGAACAAACGTCCTTTTCACGTTGCGGCATTGTCTTTGTCGTATTGTACCGCAGTTACAGACGGTTATTTTTTCAGCAGTTGAATTGTACTCGGTAAATATTTCACTCTCTGCTCATTCCCAGCAACGTTTATTTTACATTCGGTGTGACAATATAGAGCTCCCCCTTTCCCTCTTCACCCGGCAGTCTATTTCTAAAAAATTTAACTATCGTAGTTCCTATTGTATCCGCGCGGTATGAACAAAACTGCGGAAATTAAATACAGACGGTAATTAAATCTAAATAGAAACACGTTTCGCCGCGCCCCACAAGAGAGAAAACGAATACTTTAGTGTTTATTCTTACACGAGTTGGTGAATTAAATCATACATTTGCTTTACATAAATCATGTTGTTTATTTTTTACAGTAGTAAATATTAATTTACACTGTTATAGGCTTATTTTTTGCTTTAATTAATACATTATATATTTTATGTATTAATTACATTTTCAAATTGCTATTGATTTGAATCACGATGTAATGCTTATTACGCCGGAAAGGATGAAACAAAGTTCGTTAGACTCGTCTCATTCGTGAATGAAATGTAACTTCGTTACGGAGAGATATTTCTTGTTTCTATTTTATATATACATATATATATAATAGCAACGCCTGTCGTCGCGCAAAATCTTCTTTAATCCCGGTCGACGGGACTATTTGCAGCGTCGGAGACTTTGCGGATAATTCGATTAATTCTTACCGTCGCCGATAGATCTGATTAAAATGCAGCTTTGAGGTCGCGCGGCCGCGACGACGACGACAGGGACCGTAACACTCGACGTGACCTTTATATTCAATCGGGCCGGAGTGGCTTCGGCATTAAATCCCCTCGCCAATCTACGTTTTAATCGCCTCGTTTGCTTCGGTGACACAAAGGGACACAGAAAGGACAGGAATGCCGGGCGTCGCGGCACGCCGCCGTAAGTCGAACAGCTTGAACACGGCGCGCATATTGCCCTATGAATGAGTTTCTTTCTTCAGGAATCTCTTTGCTTCGGCGAGGCGTTGCTGAACGCCCGTCTTAAGATTGCAAAACACGTTCCGGTGAGGTAAATTAAATGCACTTAAAGACTCGGCTTTCAAATCGGCGCGCGCACGTAAAATTCCGCTGTATGCGAGAAAGATATTGCGTGATAGAAAACTCTGAGACTCTCAAGATGATATGATTTATGTGACGTTATACGATTACGTGACATTTCACTGGTTTTTATACGTATATGTACGTTTTAGTCCAACTTGTAAGTGACGGTGTAATCACCGTGTAAAGTTGACAATGATCTTTGTTTTAATCTCGATTATCTTTCCCGTCGTTCACACGCGTGTGAAGAAATGTTTTACATTTTTTCGAAGTTTTTAGTTCTTATTACATCGCATCAAGTGAGTTGCGATATTTTCATTATCGATAAATTCACATGTGTAGTAAATTTTTGTATGTACATATATATATATATATATTGCCCCACTTTCGAATCCGCGAAGAGGGAATTTTCAACTTGCGAAGCGAGACACACACAAAAAAAAAGAACAGATTCAATTCATTCAACCAAGATTCATTCGTTCTTTATGCATGGAACGTAATCCGATATTGGATCGAAACACTTTATGGTGCAAATTTGTCTAAAACCGGGCATTCTGCCAACGCTCGCTATATGTTTGAAATTTTAATCGCACTGATAAAAATTCCGAAAGATTCAATTGGCGGCAGAAATAAGTCGCGCGCGAGTTCTCGCGAAATACATAAATAAAATACATAAATCAAAAATGTTGAATACTGAAACCGAGAAAACTCAAAACATTTTAAAGTTCGCATTTTTCGGTGATGTGTCGACAATTTTGATATCGAAGATAAAATATTTTCGTCACCGCAGAAAGATAATGGAATCGTGGAAAAGAGTTTAAATTTGTTCAACTTTCACGACATTTTTTTATTGTTAGTAGATATTTGTCAAATGTCTCTCGAATTTTTCTACTAGCGAACGGGGGGAATCACATTGTCCACGAAGGATCTAATTTAATTACACAGTGTGTTACGTGTAAACTGTGTAATTAACGCGTCACGCTATCCGGATCATCTTAATAACTTTAGATTAGTGCGTTAATTACGAGATGGAACTAGAATGTGTGCACATCATGTAATTATGCAGCTTCTGTCCGCAGTTTACAAAAATCCTGCGTGCAAGTTCACAACGGGGTTACTTACAGCGCACGAAGACCTAATTTGCGATAATTCGCTCACGTATGTATATACTTGCTGAGAGAGAGAGAGAGAGAGAGAGA
>QVNW01003451.1:0-35288 GCA_014825475.1 Pseudomyrmex flavicornis
CACACACACATATCTCGTCCCCTGTCCTCTCAAAGCGGTGCCGCTCTGCCTCCTCGTTTCCCTCTCGCTCGCGCGTGCGATTTTTCGGCAGACCCTCCTTTCCGCCCGCACGAACCCGGGCCCGGCAGCACCGCGAAACGACAGTCACGCGCGATTCGTTCGTTCATAGCTGATGCGCGAATGCAAGCCGGTGACTCAATTTCGGCCGGCCGAGTGCGTGTATTCAGTCGTCTATTCAGTGTTCGCGCGACCGGTGCCACGTCGTTGTTGTTACTGGTCCTCGGATTTTGCGGCAAATAAAAGTTTTTGTTCTTACCTTCAAAACTTTCGCGCCCTTACGCACTCTCCGTAGTGATATACCAGCCGATTAGTTTGGAGTCGATTGGTGTGGAAACAATCAGAGTGAATATATACATATACATATACATATATATATATGTATGTATATATATATATACGACTACACGCGGATCATGCGCCGCGCGCAAAACACGTGCGCGTGATGCCGAACTGATTGCCAGTAACTCCTGTGCACAAAACAGAAAACGCGGAACTGAAAAAAATTGCGAAAAAAAAAGAGAAAGAAAGAGGAAGAGTGCGTTTCGGTGTAGCGGATGCTTGTCGCTAAATTACGCTGTTGAAGTCACACTGAATGAAGTCACCGCGCGCACTTTTGGTACCGTTCGCGGTAGCGAACGCTCGTTGACACGGCTCTGGGCTCTTCTCACGCTGGGCGTTTTTTTATCGCGGATGTCACGGAAATGCGACGGAACTTTTGACATGGCGCGGACGGCATTGTGCGATTGCGGTTCGTGAATGCGATTACAGGGCCGGTGTGGCGCGCAAAATTTTTGTCTGAGTCGCATTCCGAAGCTCGTTCGATTCTCATCAGCGGCACTTTCCGCGGCTCTCAGCGGGCCCTGCGGCGCCGCCCGGCATTCGTTCTTCCGTCACGATAAACATATTACGTACGGAGCCAGTGAATCGAAAGAGAGGTACGCTTGTGTATTTGTGACGCATCTGATGTCTCGTATCTCGGGGAGTTATCAACATTCAGGCTGGTGTGACTAGTCGAAGTCACGGTAGTGTGAATCTGATTATTTCTTTGTAGATCGTTCATTCACGGAGCCGTTTTTCGCGTAAAGTTATATTGAGTGCGTAAGCAAATCAAGTAAATGAGATTTTTGCATGATTTTTGGAAATTTATACTGGAACCAGATAAATGTGTGTAATTTAACTTTATATATAATTCTAATCTTTCACCTATTCTTCACCTTTCTTCTTTCGTTAATGATCTTTTAATGTTCACGAATAACTGAACTTATAGTTAGCATTCCTCCAGTGATCATAGTTGAAAAACTCTTGAAAACAAAAAATTGACAAGTTTAAATTGTCAATCTTTAGGTGTTTCACCCTATTTTCTGTCTTAGCAAAAAATCGATTGACAATCGAGATATTTCTGCGCAGCTGGACGAGCAATTGGGCACGAGCGCGATCAAGAAGGTAAATATCCATTGGAAGATAGCTGCGAGAGGGGCGGTGAAGGTCACGGAGTCGAGCCCAAGGGTGGCATCATGGACTCTCATCAGCACCAGTTCTGCCTCAAGTGGAACAGTTTCGGCAGCAATCTGGCAACGGCGTTCTCGAACTTATTCAAAAACGAGAGTCTCACCGATGTCACCCTGTTTTGCGAGGGTAAGTTTTTAATATGCAAAAATATTTTGTATTCTGTGCGCGACTTATTTGTATAATCCCTTTGGGATCTTCAAATAAATTGCTTGACGAAATAATTTTTTTTCAATTCTTTCAGTCTCTCAATTCAGCCTAAAGCGTATATCCAAAAAATACTCTTCGGCATTGCTTTATTTTAATTTATAGTTTTATTTTTTTAGTTCTTAAATTTTGAAGTGACGCATCTTCAAAAATATTCTCCATTGTTTAATCGCCGTTTCTGTTCAATGATAAACTATTTCGACAAATGATTATCATATGATTTGACAAAGTATATTCTATTGTCCACACGGTTGTTCAAATGTTGCAAGAATAGAATACTTGACGATAAGTAACGTCGATAAACGAAATAAAAACCGAAGAAACTATTCGAAAGCCTTGACTTCACGATCTCACTTATGCAGACAGGTCGATGCTTTCGTAAATTGACGCGTAACAAAAACCTACTAAATCTACTGAATGCATTTTTCGAAACACTGATGCATAACAGTGGAAAAGCGACACGCACACACGCGCTGTGTTTCGATCCGGTTTGCGTATCGAGTCGAAATTAAAGCGACGTGAGAGTTTCGTGCCTTTCGGCGCGAAGTAAATGACCACATTTGGACTTTCACTTTTTTGACATCACTTGTGTCGGTTCTCAAACGCAGTTGACAAAGACTTGAAGGTCCGCACCGTTATTCGTTCGATTAGAACGTCGTTCTCGAGCACGAGTGTTGACATGTTGTAATTAAAGGCGCCACCGGCCACATAAATCTACGATAATGAGTTTAACGATTTTCGAATAACGCAACGATTTAAATTAATTTGATATTCATTTCGTTTTTTTTTTTTTTTTTTTTTTTTTTTTTTTTTTTTTTTTTTTTTTTTTTATACACGCCGATGAGTTCGTGTTATAATATTGGCTCCACCTTCGTATGCTTATATTCAAATGACACTCCTGACTTGCTTCTTTTTAACGGATCGGCGAAACTATTCTTGAATAAACTCACAAGAGAATGTTAATTAGATGCTATTCGGATTCAAAACGCTACATATTGCATTCTTACTTATCACTGAAGGTAAAAAAATACGAAGTAACATTTATGATATCACTGTTACATTATGTATAGAAGTGAAATAAGATAATAAAAATACGCATGTAACTTTAAACGACAATTTAGAGCAAATTGTTTAATCCTTAATAGCTATCATGTGCGAAATTTTACGCTATGCAAATTTCTTTTTAATGCTATTAAAAAACTAACTAGCAACACTAGTTTTAAGGTATTTATTCACACAATTTGATTTTTTAACGACTTTTGATTTCTAAACTAAAAAACTACTGAAATTTTATAACGTGATTTTTGCATGATAGCTTTTAAGGGTTACACAATTAATTATCGCAACAAGGAAATTGATCGAACGTATCGTTTGGTCTAATTATCGCTTTGTTATCGATCGCGTCCGACCAAGCGCGAGCCGCGACTCCTCGCGCGAAAGGGCCGGCCGCGTTGCATTCGCACCACTTGAGCCGGCGAGTAGAACAAGTTCGCGGCTGCATAGGATGTGCAAGGGGGTGACCGATCGGATCCGGCCCCCTACCCCTGGCGATCGTCCAATCGGCGCGGCGCGCCGAGTCGGTCGGCATGCAGGCGCGAATCTCGATCGGCGTTTCACGAAGCGAGCATGCACATATGCACATGTGCACACACATGCGAATTTCCGTATATATCCGACCTTCCCCACCGACGCAAGCGAATGCAGCGGGCAGCCTTTGCGAGCCGTCTGCGCGAAACCGCAGTTCGCATCGAGCCGCGGTGCAACGCGTTTGTTTCGCGAAAAACAACGATGAGAAGTTATCGTTCCGTTAACGAACAACGCGCGAAACCACGAAATTTTCGAAAATGTTACGTTGTAACGAGAGATAAGAAATCACTCGAGAGTTTGTCAGTGAAAAGATTCTGGAGTAAAATTCGCGTAAGTTCAGTTGTGATACGTGTGTGTGTAAATAAAAAACAACAAAACTATAGGTCACAGTACGAGAGCGTCTCGCGACGCTGCAATAACAATTCGGAGAAACTTATCAGTGCAAGCGTGCGATAACGGAGACAGCACGTGAAACCGAATGTATTTGCTTCTTTAACGTCTGTGTCGAATAATCAAAAATGTGCAACGAAACTCCGCGATGATTTCGCGTTGAGCTAATTAGCGCGAATGTGCGATAACGCGCGATATACTCGTTACCAAAAGGAATTCTGCAGAGAGCGTCTAGAACATTCCGATGAATCAAACGATCCTCTTTATATTTATTGCATACGTCGGATCGAAGTTTGAATTGATCGAGTCAAATTGACCGGTCGGGGCAGCGTGAGTTTTCGTGTCTCTCATAACGGTCCTCGAAGTTATTTAGATTGACGGACGAGCGGCAACGCCAGTTTGTTAAAGTCGCTTATCGTCAAACGCGCGTTTTGATGCAATCAGGACGAGTGACGCTGCGTTATTCGTTAGATGATCTCACAAACGTCGAAATGTGTAAGTGACTGTATTAATTTCGAAACCGCGTGTCCTCGATGTGTTTTGTCGACCTAAAATCACTGGTTATCGATTAATTACTACGTTGAACACACAAATTGTTGAAAATATCGATCAGAGAGACAAGTTCTCTCAGTTTATTTCATAAACATCCGCCGTTTATTTGCACGCCGCGTCATACGATGTACGATATTCGGTTTTTATTGATAGTGTTTCTCAATGAAAAATATTTCTGTTGCAATAGTACGTAGCAATAGTACTACTATACTAAGTAGCGTTTTAAGCGGGAATAAGATTTGTCTATGCAAACATCATAATATCGCATATCGATATATCGATCTTCTTTTTGTTTCTAATTGCCGATTCCAGTAAAGTGTTAAAATTTGATTAACCAAATGCCCCGATTCATCCCGATGCAACTTTATCGGCGCATTATCAGCGATGCAATTTTCGCTTTACACTCGGTAATTAATAGCGAATTTGCGAGTTTATCTTCGCGAAAAAAAATTGCATAGTAAACAATCGATAAAATATGGAAGTATATAAATATTGAACTTTCTCGACGTAGCAACAAATCGCATGAAAACGAGTTTTATTCGCAGACATTTTTAGATATTTTTTTTGCGCTTTCTCGCGAAGACTTTGGTGATAATATGAAAAACTTTGTGATTAAAATCTTCGCAAACGCTTGCAATATGCCACGACGTAAGACATCGGACGAGTTAAGTCGGTAAACATTGCAATTTGTCACGTACTGGTTCACGTACTGCGCGATATCTGTCTAGAACATAAACACCGCGAGTAAGTACACCACATAAAAGCGATAGCGTGCCGCGGGGCTATCTCTTGTGCAGTTACACGCGGCAAACATCAACGAATTTAACGAAAACTTAGTCGAGCGTGAAATCGCACAGCTCTTCATTATTATTTTTCGAGAGCACACACTCTTCGGGCGACTGATGAAAATCCGAAGAATAAGCAGACAAAGAAAAAACGCGTAACGTCTTTGGATACACAGGATTGCAAGTAAATTTTAGATTTTTTTATTGTTATTTTTCATGTCGTTGGATTTTTAACGGATGGCAGCAATTGCGCCCGAACACTTCGTTAATCGGTGCTCTTTGCGTGAGCTATCCTTCTCATTTCGGGTTCCGAGACTCTCCTCACGTTTCCATATCGTTGATATTAACTCTCTAGCGCGTATGCAACCGACATGCTGTCGCCACTCGTAAACGAACCCGTTATCCGATTCCACGTCTAACGCTTTCACCTCGCGCTCACGTGCGTGTCCTGATTTACGAAAACCGCAAGTGAATGCGTTCACGAAGAGAGAGAGAGAGAGGGAGGGAGAAAAGAAGAGAGAATGAGGCGAACTGGAAGAAACACAGCAAAGGTCAGCAAGTTTCTCCGAATTTATAATGATTTATAATGACATGCAAACACGTGGAGCAAATCAAGGTAAACAAATAATTCTTTGCGTTCACAAGCCTATAAATATCGACGTTTTGGACTTTCGTTGATTAAAGCGCGAGATAGACTTTGTAAAGTTCACGTCAAAAGAAAAATTTTGAAACAAAGCTCGCAGTGAGAAAAGAGTTTGAGAAGAAGAGTCACAGTCGAAGTTAGAGAGAAAAGAGTGAAAGAGAGGGAAAAGAAGAGGAAAGGGCATCGTCAAAATTCATTGCTCAAGGAGAAGCGCGTTGTGGAATTGTGTGTCTAGATTTTTGTGGGCGCGGACACGCGCACGCGTGTGCTGCAGGCTCGATAGTGCGTGCATGTAACTTGTTAGTCAGAAGCTCGAAAGTAGGCCTCGGTTACAGTTAGATCTTAACCGTCCTTTCTTTTTCTTACTTTCGTCGATGCACGCGAGTCGCACCGTTCACGTAGACACGCGCATCGATCGTCTCTCCTTTTTTTTTTACAGTCGACGAATACGCCTCGCTTGAAAATTTACAAGAAAAACAACAGAGACGCGAGAGATAGACAACAATCTTCATGATCCATTGATCGATCGATCGACATGACCTTCTCTATCTCGCGTCAGAGATTTCTTTCGATATCACCTTGCACCTTGTTACGCGAGAGATTAGTCTTGTCAGAAAAACAATCTTATATAAATAGATAAAATAGCTCTCGACGCGTACTTATAATTGTTATTTGCAATCAATGGATTTTGAACTTCTATTCGTAAAAGAACTATATTAATTTCGAATTGTGCCGAATTGAACCGACGATGTGCGATGATCGTGAACGTACATCGTGAAGAAAAGAGCTCGACAAATAGCTAATTAAAACCGTCGTTATCATTTTCGCGCTAAAACGTAATAATACACTTTCGGCGATCGAAAACAACCGAGCGCTGTTTGCCGACGTGTTAACACGTGGCGCCGTAAATTAGCGTTAAGAGGAAGCGCGCAAGAGTCGCGGAAGTAATACACGGATCGTATCGGGATGAGAGGAGAGGCGGGCAATCGCCTACGCACACTCGTTAGTGTCAGTCTCCCGCGAGGCGACGTCACGCGCAATTATCCCGTACGATCGATCAGCGTGACACGTATCAGCACGTGAAAACCACCAGAAAAGCTGCTCCAAGGTAACCGCGTTTCGCTCGCCCCCGAAACAAAAACCGCGAGATATCGATCGAGACGTCAATTGGCGCCAATGGCACCCGGGAACCTTATCCGCTCGATTCCCGCGAATCACACACGCAACGCGCGCGCGTGCGTGCATAAGCTCTGTCCCTGACACGCTACAAAATATATATATATATATATATATATATGTACATATCTTGTACGAAGCAAATTTTATGGCTGGTACATCGAGTTTAGGGCCATAACGGGTCGTACATATCTGTCTCCTCCGCTCGTATATAGGACACGCATGCGAGGGACATATGCGTGACCTAAGCGTTCGAGCGACAAAGGCGCGCGCCGTGTTTCACAAGTGACTTAGAATTTCGGTTAGATTCTGTATTAAAACAAAAAAAAGAAAAAAACGACTATGCAAATGAAAAAAAACGCGCAACGCGAGTAATGTTTGCGAGATTTATTGTCAGTCTCCATTAAAATTCCGATTCGTGCATACTTATACGCACGAATCGTGCGTATTATGCGTGTCGCCGGTGTCCGTTACGGTGTGTATAATATATACGCGCGCGCGCGCGTGTGTGTGTGTATATATATATGTATGTGCTGCACACGTGGATTGTTGAAAAAAAAAACGGAACGCATTTACCGTTCGTGCCTTCGCTCGTATTTGACTCTTCTCCGCGATTATCGTCTCAACGCGGCGTTGTCACAATTTATCCCAAATTACTTATCTCGCGTCACCTAAACAACATATATATAAATCAAGGTCTCCTCTCGAGATTTTTATCGGGAAACGTTATCTGCAAATCCGCAGATATTATATACATATCTACCTCGTGACGAAACTATAATATTATTTTTTATGCGTCACTTGCATGAGCGCACATGTGTTCACTGCAATCTGTTGCGGTCTGATTTAGATTTTAAGAAGTTTTAAAAAACAAATCAGTCTAACACCGTGAAATTACTGATTTGATGTAATCATAACATAATCGAGAATATTTGTTTTCTAAATTTGGTTAAAGCTTAAGTTTCAATATATATAGAGAGATTTATGGTTATTAGATAATAATTTAATTTTAAATTTACATTCAAAAATGTAGGTCAAATATATATAATAACGCGTTCGTCGAAATTTCGGTCGGTTCACTCGAACATCAGAGAATTTGGTTACATGTCGTTTTTTTCTAGGTCAGTAGACACACACGTTGCAACGCGATAAGGCGGCCGGCCTCATTCTGGCTTTTTTTCTCTTTCGAGCGCTATCTAGGCGGACTCTGTAAAGGTCGACCCTCGTGAAGGGAAATTTGGGTCGTGTCTACGCTTCACGGTTGAGTGTTGCAACTCTCGAACGGAAGCCGCGCGAAACGCGACGCATTCGTGCGTGTCCGTGTGTATAAGCACGTGTGCCCGGATGAGTGTGTCCCCCTCATGTATGCACCTGCGCGTGCACTGGGCGCGCGATTAAATATTTCGTGAACGATCGATTGCAGCAGCAGCAGCAGCAGCAGCAGCAGAATGACGCAACGGCGATCCTGGCTTGTCATATTTTGAGCCGTGCATCCGGTGCGATATCGCGAGATATATAATATGTTGCATCCGCCATTCGGGCGGATACCGTTTGCGGTCACGCGACAGATATGACGGCTAAACAATTCTGCGTTTGACCTTCACAACTATATAATAATGTCAAGTGTGTTCTATATATAAACGTATTTTGCGATTTAAAACTCTCTTCCGACATTTACAAGTACGAGTGTATGAAACAAATAGACGAGAAATGTCGAAGAGTGGAAAAGGAAAACAATATAAAGACATCAAAATATTTCAACCAACACACGTGCACATGTGCTCTCGTAGCGAGAAGTGTTGCAAAGCGTCGCGCTCTTTTATCTGCATAACGTAAATAAACAACGAGGTCGTAAAAAGTCGGCGGGAGAAGTTTATTTGCGGAAGTAAACGAATCGCACATTTCGCGTCCGATGGGCGGTGGCGCATTCTGGCCAGAAAATTTCGCGTGCCAATTGTAACACCTTCTCGTCCGATTTTCTATTCCTTCGATATGAATGAAACATTCGTTGTTGAGCGTGTCAGCAACCCGAGCGAGAGCACAATGCACGCACTATTTACGAGTAACTAAACTACGCGCGATTTATGCGCGCGATAGAGAAGAATGCCGGGCAAATGTTACCGCGAGAGAGAGATGCTATCGTCGACTGAAGGTGAATCACGGCGGGCATCGCGTGCCGTTTGTGCCGAATTCGAAATTTTGTTCTTCCGCGCGGATCGGGTTGTTCTCGCGCGATACCGCAACGAGGTCACAAGGCGCAAGACTTGTTGACGCGATGGATGAACGCGAAACGCGTTGATGACTCGATGATAGCGAGGTCAATATAAAAAAAAAAAAACAAAAAAAAAACAAGAAGAACAACGTGATTACGAAGATAAGAGGACAATTACTCGCAAAATCAAACGACGAGGGAGCGAGGGGACGCGATACGAGATATATCTTGTCAAGTTTGGGGTTAACCAGTTCGGCTCGGTTTCGGCGTAATCGTGCGTATATCGCTTGTGCTTGTGCAAGGGATCCGCTATCTTCTCTTCGCGCGCATATCAGCGCGAAGTTATTCTTCGCATTGCGGCATCGACACGTCGAAACGTCGTCGGCAGAATGCAAGGAGAGATGCCCGTCCGATGGTTATGTCGTGGCAATTCGAGAGCCCCGATGCGCGACCGAGCGCGATGTGTGTTTTTCCCCTCCACCTCTTGGAAAGGCGACAATCCGGCGGTGAAGGCGAGAAGGAAGAAGAGAACGCGGAGAGTGGAACGAACGCATATAGCCCCGCGCGCGCACCATTATAAAACTCTCGGCCGCTCGCAAACACCGCCTCGCTCATGGCAAAAGTACACTTCCTGGAGTCAAGGTTAGCGAGAGCGCTCGCCGCTCACTCGCGCCGGCTCTGATGCAACAGGATGCCGGCCGTTGACTTCGCCTGCCTGGGGGTCATCCTCCCCTCGTCCTCGTCCTCGCGTTCCTGCGTCGTTACGCGAAAGAGAGTTTATCCCTCGCGTGGCATCGGGTGAACGCGCTGCAGTGAACGACCGGTTAAGCGATATTGGAACGTTGCCGCGATATTTAGGAGAAAAAGAGAGAAAGAGAGAGAGAGAGAGAGAGAGCTCGGTTTCACGGAGGATCAGTTATGTAAAGAATTACATGTCAACGTTAATGGATCTCAACTGACGTTCCGGTATATATATATCGCGAACCGTTCTCTCGGAAAATTTTGCAGATTAAAAAAAAAAAAAAAAAAGAATTTTTTATCTGTTAATCACACACCTGTAATAACTGCGGAAATGTATATATAGAATCGCAGTGGTTAATGACTGTGGATGCTCGCGACTTTGATATACTTATCCTCTCCCATTTCTCGGCCGGCCTTCTGGCAAATCGGTTGGTCGATGATCTTCTCGTCGCGCTGACCTTCAGCTGCTATTTCTATTACAAACATGTAATCCGGCCAGACCGCGCACTGCTGCTGTATAAACGCGGAACTCGTTAGAATTTGCGGAACTTTCGTTTCGCGGTTTGTTACGAAGCGTGTATATACCGTAATAAAAAAAAAAAAAAAAAAATTATCTGCGATCGCGATGCGCGAAGCGCGGACCGAGATGCTATCGCGAAGATAAAGAGAGCGAGGTTTGCCACGGCGCTCTTTCTGTTCGCAGCTGAAACTGTCGGTCAGTTAAAAAAAAAAAAAAAAAAAAAAAACCGGTCGCCTGCGGTTATTTCGATCGTTAGATCTCTCCGTACAATGCAATTCGCGCCGTGTTTCTTGTCGATTCTTCACATCTTCCGTCACCGATTCAAATCGCGCGCAAGATCCAATGTCGTCGGGCACGGCAGAGATCCATGGCGAGGTTTTGATTCGTTAGTATTACAAGGCGAATGTGGCGTTGAGCATGGCAAAAGAGCGATAACAAAACAAATACCGGGCGTCTTTATCAGATTATTAGAACATATTGGCTGTGGCTCAATCTATCCGCGAAAGACGACGGACATGCGCGCGCGAAGGCCGAGGGGACAATCGAATCGAAAGAATTATGACGCCTGTCTCAGTGTCTTATCTAAAACGGAGAGAGAAAGAAGAGATATTAATTTGGCCAGCTGCTGCAATAACAACCGGCCGAGGAACACTAATGCACATTATGTGAGCCGCCGTACGCGCGCGCCGATAAATCGACTCGAGATCGTTAATCAGAAATGGGTCAATGACACGACGAAATTACGCAACGTGCATGTCGGAAATTTTTCGACCGAGAATATATTACGTGCGCTTGTGCAGATTCTCTCGAAGTTCGAACGACTGAGAAAAAACACCGAAAAAATCAATTACGGTCGCAATTACGATCATCTTCGATTCGTCGTGCGCATCTTCGCGCCATACTCGTCGAAACTTGCGAGAAGAAAAAAAGAGTGGTGCTGATTTGACTAGAGTAATGATAGAGGGAACTCCCAAAAAAAGTTTCGCGCGCGTGCATTGTACATCCGGCAGCGGATGTGCGCGCGATGCGCGGCCGAATATTCACGAGCGAATTAGACGAACGGCCGGAATTAGAAGCTAGTCTTTGTTCTTGCTTGGTATTATTTGCACGTCACGCGCGCGCGCGCGTACGCAATGCGTTATATTCAATATTGACACTCAAGCGCGCGCTTTGAAGAAAATTTATGTCGTACGTGCTGTATCTCGAAGTGTAATATTCATGTTGTCGAAGTTTTTTTGTAAACTTTTTCGATTCAAAATCGTGGAAAGAGCCAAACGCGACTTTCGTGAGTCTTCTTTGAATGGATCGTATTGAACCCGGTCTCGTTTCCATTCGCCCTTTCTTGCACGCCGTTGCTCCCACGAAATCGGATCTTCGAATGGATTTCCATGAAAAGAAGCTTGCGGCGCCGCCGCGTATACGACCGCAATCTCCTCTTCCGAATTGCAAGAGAGAAAAAAAACGCCGAGTAAAACCACGCTCGATTAACATTTACGGACAAAGGCGCGCGCGCGTCTATTTTTCGCGCATACATTCTTCCTACGCTCAACGTATGCATAAATGTGTGTGCGATTTATCGCGGAGGCAACCTCGAGATTCACGGTCGCTCCTCCACGTGTCGATTTCTTGCGCCGTATCGCGCCTACTATGGGATGCGCGTATATGTGGTGCGTTCTCTTCTTTTTCTTTCTCTATCTCTCTCTTTTTTTATCGTGTAGCCCGAGTCCTTTTTTCAGTACCGCCGCGCTGTGCAGCATGAGTATGTGCGAAGAAACTGACCTTGATCCCACGCGGCCATTGGCCGGGACCAGAAGAAGCTCGATCGTCGATTGGCCCGTCGTCGTACAATTTTTGTATACGGGCGAGCGAGCGGAGCTCGTGCTGATCCGAGGCGATACGTCCCGAGCCACGCATTCGTCGCTCGTTTCCCCAGCACACTCTGCATCGTCGACCTTGACGGGGCATTGACCGCCAGTTCCCTTCCCTTGGCCACCTTCCTTTGTACTAGAGTTCTCTGTCACTAATCAAATCAGCAGCTTCACTCTTATCTTTTCGCGAGTTTTGATACGGCGTGTTACAGCGTGCGAAGATGTGCACAACGAATCAAGAGTAACATAATTTATATATCTGACATGATTTTTAGATGTTTTTCTTCAGTCATTCGCAGACGGAAGAATCCGCTTGCGACTACGCAAGTGTGTTTTTTTATTCTGTAAAATTTGACTTTTCTTCCGTAATTAATATATTTTCTGTTATTGCACCTTCATAATATATTCACTTACCTTTGTTCAAGATCGAAATTTATTTATATAAAATATTATGTAAGTCATATGTATTTGTGATCAATTAGTCGTGTTTGCGGAGCTATCTTTCGATAAAAATGGCACAAATTTTTACGGCCTATCGGTCGCTGACACGGTGCGCAATTGACATTGAACAATGAACCGCAATTGCCGCGGGCTTGCCGCGGCAGCAAACGTTGTTTATTACACACGCGTTCGGTCACGGTGCACGTACATCCCGTGGCACCGAATTATTATTGCGCCGTAGTAGGGGAGAACGATGACCGTCTTGTATAAGAGGAGGCTCTTCGCCGAAAACCCTAACTCACCAAAGAGCCTCCACCGGCTGGCCTTGGAATATGAATAGATTGCCCGCGAAGAGTGCATTGCACTGTTGCGTAACTGTAAGTTGCGCGTTTTATTTGCAAATTTCGTGACGGCAATCGCGAGCCGCTTTGTACGATGTCGTTAAACTCCCGCAATCTCGTCTCAACGATAATATTTGTATCATATTTTTCGAGTATCATATAATATACGCAAGCCTGTACGCAAAGCAATATTGCTGTAGATGTAGATAATGCGCATGGAAACTTACTAATGTTCACAACAACATGTTAAAAAGAAACACGAGATGAATAATATATTTTAGCAAGTCAAAGTAAATTGCAACCACACATTGAGGTGAATAATTATGTTTTTCAAGTAAACTATGCAACTTTATTATTATTTTTTTTTAAGTAATAAAAAATTTTTACACGCAACCCTTCTTTTTTGTTAAGACATACAGCTCTAAAAATATAGCTTTTTGCACTTTGCGGCGCCGATCTTATCGGCCGTTCGCGCGATAATCGGCAATCTCTTGTTTACGATTGTCGGTCTGCCTCGTTAAATATAGTCTTCATCTATGAACAATATCTAAATAGATACGCGCGGCTGCCGCGCGCAAAAACACATTCGTACGTTATCTCTCTACTCGCTCATTCAGTAACAGTCGGTTGCGGCGGCCCGACGAGTCGATGACGGCGTGTCCCCGCGACTTGTCATAAACAACGTCCTCGAGGTCTTTCGGTGCGCGTTACGCAACGACCGCCGAAATTCTTTGTAACATATCGCACGCGCGTGTGTATATTTTGCATGCGCTCACCCCGATAACGGAACAACAGCGCGTGTGCGCGTGAGTGACATCTCGGGGAGAAAGAGAGGGGGCAACTCGCGTCGCGGGTCTTGCAATTACAAAAAATGTATTAATACAAATCGGTGCGCACACACACACACACACACAGATAAACTCTGCATATTTCATTGCTTCCAAGTATTTGCGCAGCGAACTAAAACTGCGCTGCGGATTCTACTGCGTATTTTTACCGAATGCACGGTTCTGCGCAAATGTACGAAACGCGCGTGGAGGGATTGCGCGAGGGTTATCGACAGTTTTAGGAAATCCGCTAGACAGCCAGACCTATTTTTAATAAATTTATTTTCGGACTCGCCGAAAAATAAAAAGCGCGAAATGGTTGTTCGGTATTTTTAATTTTTTTTTTCTCCCCGTTTATAACGTGCCGCCACTGCATCAGTCTGGCTATTTGACACTCGGTATTTTTAACTTTCACGTTTCAAACGCGCCCAATTTTGTTGTTCTTCTCGTTGCGCAACGCTCAGTAGCGCGTAAAAATCGGCGCGATATCCGCATGCATGCGCGTCCGGATTCTGCTTATGAACGTTGACATCAGCGATGTGGCGCAATAATTGCCACCCGTCGTCGGCGTGGTTCGCAAAGAAAAAAGAAAGGCCCACACACGAGAACGCGATATTTCGGACGTTGGCTCTGCTTGCACACAGATAGAAATGAGCAGATCCGCGTATATTTGGCTCGAAACGCACACCTGTGGCGACGTGCGCGTCGCTATATTTGGCAAGTTTTAAGCGGCTTTATGTCGGCATATTGTTGTTGTAACGCTCTCGTCGATTAGAGAGCGAGAGATACGTGGCGAGTGCGAAAACTTATTTTTATTCCTCGGAAATTCGATATTACATATCGAGATTCGATATATCATGTCTGTTGGGAGACGCGAACGTGTTTATTATTACACGCGTGACAAATTTACGATACGGTGTATTTCAGCAAGCAACTCTCGGCCGCAGGAATAAGATCCTCGGCTACTACAAAGTCATGAAATTTTCTTTCTTTCTCTCTCCTTCGTTCGTTCTTTTTCTCTTTTCGCGTTGAAAGATACGTATTGAATTTATAATTTATGCTGGATAAGAGGATTGACACTGGACGCAACGGGGAGCACACGAAAATTTGATCTCGCACTGAGAGAAGAAAAAGAGTTAAAATTACACTTTTTCGGGGGCCCCATTCGGAAAGACAGGTGCCTCGAACCACCTGGTCGTGCCTTCATCACCTCTCTCCTTTCTCTTCTCGCACTTGATTTCCTTATTCCGAAAGTTTCCGTCGCGCGATTAGGCTTCTTTCCACACGCATATCCATCTCCGAACGTGCGTTGTTCGCGTTCACAGCGGCTTAATTGTTCTCTCGCCCGAAAGTTTCGCGTATCCGACGAAATATTTCACGAAAGGTGACACGGCGTAAAATCACGCAAATTACAAATATAAATTTCATGAAATTTTTCTGAAATTGCGATTTGTCGACTCTCTTCCGTACGGTAAAATTGTGGTACGCACGTAACGAAATCCGGAATATACGATTAACGTGTGTCGCAAGTGCTCTTTGAAGTTACGGTCACAGACTGTTCTTTTTTTTTTTTTTTTTTTTTTTTCCCTTGCATGCAACCATCGTCCGTGTCGTGTTACACGCACGCCCGCGCATTATACTTGAGCGCGTGAATTATGAATTACATTAAGATCGTGTCCGAAGATGACCCACATACGCAGCGGGCTGCGAGAAAAGGGCATCGATGTCATGCGGCGTGCTGTGGTTCTTCCTTTATATCGCGCGCGGAGAGGGAAATGCCGGGAGGGTAGGAGGGGAAGGGGAGAAAGGGTTCGTCGGTCACCGGTTTCCTTTGCACGCCAAAATTCCCGCGCCCGGTGCTCTCGCTTACATTGTGTAAGCCGTGAGAAAGAAAAGGTCTTGTGCGCGGTCTTTTACGACGTGGACCAAAAAATTTCTATGCTAATTATTCCCGCGAAGTTAAGCCAATTATCGCAGAAGCAGGCTTTTAGCAGAACGCAGCGCAATTAAGTTCGTATTAAATTAAGTTCGTATAACTAATAATAGGTACCATCGCATTCAGAACTAATAATATGTGTCATAGCGTTCCTCGCACAAGAGAGAAGTTTTGTGGCAATAATTTACTCAGGTGTGCAAATGAGGAACGTATAGCGATGTCACGTATATATTTCGTGGCTCATCGATTTTTATCTCTTCTATTTTTTTTTTATTTTTTTTATTTTTTTTTTTATTTTAATGCCAAATGCACGCGTTATTTTTGGGTGTTTCAGGAGTTACGTTCAAAGCGCACAGGTTGATCCTTGCGGCATGCAGCAAGCACTTTCAGGAGCTCTTCGAAGGAATGCCGCCTTCTCCCGCGGGACTAATAGTTATTCTCGACGGTACGAGTGCTCACAATATGGCGTCTCTTCTCGAATTCATGTACCGTGGAGAGGTACACGTGTCCCAGGAATCCCTCAGCTCCTTCCTCAAGGCAGCTGAATGCCTACAAGTATGCGCTTGTCTTTCTTTCTTTTTTTTTTTGTTTTCGTAAATAATGACGTTAAATAATGTTCCCCGAATAAATTTGTACACGTGGCGCGACGTTCAGATATTTTAACGGGCCGAAGTGCGCGCGGTTGAAAAATAAAGGTCTCTTTCTACGTGTCATTTGCGCCATGTGGAAAGGTCGGAAACAGTTAAATCATTTGTCAAGCTTATTTGAGAGATATGTCAGACTTCAATTCTCTCTCTGTGTGAATTGTTATCAATCCGTATTTATAAAAATTTACTTCGTGACGTTACTCGGGGGCTACACAAAAATAAATTAATAAATAAAATTAAATGAGGCTTAATTAAATTATATAAAAACTAATTATAATTCTTTTCCAACTAATTTATCTCAATATCGTTTGAAATCACGCTGTTTTTTTTTCTTTCCCGAAACTTAGGTTAAAGGTCTGTCGATCGAGCATGAGAAGCTGGCAGTGGCGCAGAGGCACGCCGCGGAGAGCAGCAATACCTCTTCCGCGGACGTGGAAGGCAACGGCGGCGGTGGCGGGAACGGCGGAAGTGGCGGTAGCGTCGGGGGTAGCATCGGCAGCGGTACCGTCGGCGGGATCGGTGGCGGCAACGGGGGCGGTGGTGTTGGCGATGTGAGCGATATGAGCGAGGCGGGCGAGGCCACCATGGTCAGGAACACCATTAAGAGGACTCCCACACCGGCGCCGTCGCCCGCACCGGCGTATCCCGTGCCCAACGTGTACTCTTCTCACTATTACGAGAGCCCGCCCAAGAGGCTGATGAGGTAAGGCGCGCGAAGAGCGAATAAACGATAAATTATCTGTATTGAAAAATTACCGACAAAACAAAAATATTTTTTTTTTTTTATGATTTTGGACTTTAACTTCGGATTACGACAACTTGATGCACGAAAAATTAATATCTTATTGAGTCAAAGAGCACGGTTTTATCGGTTTGTTGCGCAAGCGAACAGTGCAATCTTCCAACAAAACTTCATCGCGTGAAGCTACATATATCGGCCACTTGTTTGTTTACCCCGCATTCCGGTGTGTCAATTTCCGCTTTCTTTTTCTCTGATCGTCTTTCTTATCGCATTACGCATGTTTGCCAAACATCAACATGCCTGCACTTTACACTCTTGCCGATTACTCTTTGCGTGTGTATATACATATAGTGTTTCTGTGAGTCCGTGACCGCGTATTTTTAGATCGCCGAGCGACGCCGATACGCTGGGACGAGCGAGCGTGCTGCGCGACGGCGCTGCCTTCCGGCCGGCGTCCGCCCCTCATCCGCTCCTGCTGGAGAACCACTTCTACCAACCGTTCACCCATCCCTCCGAGACTCCCTCGCATCCTCACACCGCGCCCCACACGCCCACGGAATTGGAACAGCAGCTGGAACGAGCGCGGTCCGAGGAACTCAACAACTGTGATCTCAAGGAAAACGTTGCCGAAGGTGAGAGACAACAAGAACGGAATCCCCTTCTTCTTCTTTTTTTATTTTCGCGTCGAAAATTCGATCGGTCCAAACGAACAGAAATCAACCCAAGAAATCTCGCGTTCCCGTGTCGCAGATCTTCGAATAAAGCAGGAACCAGTGGCACTGAACGATCGGGACAGAGGGGAGAAGCTGGCGGAGAGATTGTCCGGCGACGTGTATCCTGGACGGGGGTTTGACGCGGGCTCGTACGGCACGAATTCGGACCATCTGCCGCACGAGGCGCAGCTGGGTCCGATGGTGTCGATGCCGCCGATTCATCCGCCGACTCCCGATCAAAGCCGCGCGCCAGTGAGCATAGTGACGTCCGCTGTGTGGAACACGAAGATCAACAAGGCCAGCACTGTCACAACCATCGACGGCGGTGAGTGCCATCCATTGTCTTTGCATCCCGACCAAGATCGGCGTAGTTTATAACTGCGTCGTATTTAGTTTCATGATCAGCATGACTCTGAAAACTTAATTTAGCGGAAATCTGATCTTATGTCTTTAAAGACCTTCTCATTATCGAACGCGAGGAGAAAGAAGCGCGAAAGAAACTTACAGTTTCGCGAATTTTATTTTATTCAATTTAAGACATGGATAGATTGATATTAAATTGCACGAATTTGCTAGCGGCGAAATAGCGTGCGCGCCGATAGGAATATGCGGGGATAGGAATCAAGGATAACGGGCGAGTGAGCGGGCGAACCGCGAGTGGACTTCGCAGGTTTGTTGAACCCGTGAGCACGCGCGCCGTGCCAAAAAATATACAACGCGAGAGCGAATGATTAATCGTTCGTGAAAATTGCGATGTTGAACGTTGCGCCCGATGATTGGCCGATGTGGGTAATAATTACCTAATTTTCTCTCTCTCTCTTTCTTTCTCTCGAAATAATTTTAATCCGATGAAGAATTTATCTTTTTGATTCGATGCGTTCGAGAAAGAAATCTTCTCCGGGTGTTACAAAATGCACGGGCGTTGCATCATCGACTGCACGTGTAACCGTGGATGTTGCAACTGCCGCGTTCCCCTCTCCATGCCGGTATCGTTCTCTTGCTGCGCGTTCTCATCTCCGCTTCGTTTCATCTTCGCCAGCGAGAGATAAAACGGTGCATCGTAAAAAAAGTGGCCCAACTAACGTGACGCTTGGATCCCACCATCTGGGAGCGTCTAAAACTACTCGGTTCCTACCGAACTATTTTCTCGCGAGCAATGTGTACACGTAATTTATCTTCTCTCGCGTTATACGCGTGCATATTGCGTGCGTTTTACTAGTTTTCAAAGAGGAAACGAAAATGTCAGACCGATCGAAGAATCGTCAGGTAGAAGATAGAGGCGACGCGATTTTCGAGACGATTTTCATGGAGATCTTTTTTCGTCCACGTGTACGTCAGTCTCCGCTTCGGCGAACGCTCTAACGTGCAGAAAGAGAGAACACGACGACGCCGTAGATTTTATGTGAGGGGGCGGAAAGAGAGAAAGAGAGAGAGAGAGAGAGGAGAGGAGAGGAGAGGAGAGGAGAGGAGGGGCCCCTTCCTCGTCTGAGCTCCCGGAACCCATGGCGGTGCCTTACGACTTGCCTTCACGGTGTGAACAAAGTGTACAAAGAGGATGCAGGCGACGGTGCAGCCACTGGGAACATCTTTTGCTCCGGCGAGCAAATCACCGAGCGTGACGCTACGACGACGCCATGTACGTACGTGAAACGGACGACGACGACGACGACGACGAACACCGCCGTGCTGTAATACCAACACCGACGTGTGTTCGTCCCGGCACCGACGTCGGCTTCGCGGCGGCCGTGTGGCTGTCGCGAATGACGCTCCGACCATTTTTAATCGTCCGCTCGTTCGCTCGCTCGCTCGCTTACCGCAAAGAAAGTAACGAAGCGGCAACTAATGCAACGGTTATTGACATTAGGCAGAGAGGAGAAAGAGCAAAGAAACGGGAAAGATGGGAGGAAGAGGGTGGTCTGTGCGCGTTAAACGCGCGCTCAGGCAAAAGTGAAAGAGGTCCCGGTGATAGAGGCGGGAGGATTTGTTAATGTGCTGTACTTTGGAGCGTCCGTGCTTTGGTTCGTCTCTCGAAAGTTCTTCTCACTTCTTTGCTTCCCATTTCAGCTTGCCGTGCGATTGTCAAAGACATCAAGACTTTGCGTTAGAAAAACAAAAATCAGATTGCCGTCGTTGTGTCACGCGCAGAGAAGGATTAAGCGAGTGGCTCGGGACGCGAGAGAGAACATTGAGACAGGAAATTTTACTAACCCGCTCGTAAATTATTCAAGAGTACGCGAACAAAAATACGGAGGAGCGAGAGGACGGTGACGTGAATTCTTGAAAAGGCGCGTTTATTAAAAAAAAAAAAAAAAAAAAAAAAAAAAATGTTGCGTTAATGTAAGGTGCGAACGTGGCAAGTGTATGTCAGAACTCTTCGAATCCATGCGAGAAAGAATGCGGTGGGAAAAATCGAGGTGAACGCCGCGCAACTCGCGCGCGCACGCGTGCAGAGAGTTACATTCTATCGAATGTACAGTTATGCTAACCGAGTGGGCCTCGTAGCGCGTTATTTTTTTTGTTAACTCCTCCGCGAGAATCGTCGTTAGCCAGTCGCGCCAGTCCCCGATCGTGTCATCCTCACGTATTGAATTTAAGCGACATGCTGCGCGCAGCCTGTGCGTATTGCGCAAGTTATTTGGTGAGGAGAGAACACGGACGACGGAAACGGACCACGTCGTGTGTGTTTCCACAGATTTAAATTTTATGGAAGCCCCTTCGAATTAGAAGTTGTTTATTACTCTCTTTCTCTCTCTCTCCCTCTCTGTCTTTTTCTCTCTTTCTCTCTCTGTAAGCGGAGTTACGTTTTATTAGTTTCTCGCTTACCTGGCATGGTTTTGCGCGAGCAGCTGTTTATGTATTAGAACTGTATAAATTAATGAACATAAAAAAGCGAGAATAAATACCGAGAATAAAACGTTTCAAAAAAGCGTGTGTTGATTATTTGAAGTTGATATCACGGAGAGAAAGGATTATTCCGCGTGTGTTAAATTTGTTGCGATGAAGTCGTGACGTTTGATCTCACCGCTGATTGCATTCGTCGATGAAGAAAACGTTCGTTGAAATCAATGAAATGTTTGTAATCGGCGCAAATGAGAAAGTTGTAAGAGATTGCGGCACTACACAAAAAAAAAAAAAAAAAATTTACTGTGTGTACATATACTCTTTACTTTTCTTCTCTCATTTTCTTTTTGTTTTTTTTTCTTTTTAAACATCCGCGGTACTTTCTCGAGTTCCGAAATGCTTTCTACTGCGACAACAGATCGGCTTATGGCTGTGGGGTAAGCCGATCGTATTCAATACTATAAATTGCTGTATGCGATCGTTTCGCAATGAGTGTAATTTAAAATGAAATCGATATGCAATACTAAATTTATTCTTTTTATGCCGAAAGAAATTTCTTAACGTTATGGATGTGCTCGATAGAAGCAAAACACACGTGCGTCCTCGGAATAAAATTTATTATCGTTTTTATTTCCTAATCCTCGATCGTGTTCCGCAACACTTGCAGCCAAGCGACACTGCAACATTCATTACTTATGCGGTTCGAGCAGACGGCGAAAATTACGAGCTCGATCATTTCGTGATCGTTGTAGGTACGTATCGAAGAGAAGTAACTGGACACAATGCATGGAATAGGAAAGTGAAAGCTTCTCGAAGGGGACTGTAACGTAATTTTAATAAGTTGACCCGTTCTTTCGAGAAGCGGAGAATGCTCGATGTTGCTTAATCTCCTTCTCTTGTCGCGCGTGCACTTTGCGCGATTCAGGTAACGACACGCAGGACTACTGCGTTCTTTCTCTCTCTTTCTCTTTTTCTCCCGTTTCTCGCTCGTTTACTTGACTCGCTGAATTATAAACGAAGTCCGCGTTAGCGAGGGAGGACAAGAGGCAGGGAGAGGAAAGGAGAAAAGAAAGGAAGAAACGGTGCTGCAGTTGCATGTCGGACACGTGTGCGCGTTCACACACAGGTGCACTCGTCATCGGTCGTTTCTACGTTTGCGTCATCCCTTTATCTCTCTCTATCCCCTTTTTTTTTCTTCATTCTTCTCTCGAAGAGTCTCGCAACCCTTCTACAATTTCGCGCGCGTGCCCTCGTAAAAGTTTCAGCCAGGCGTGCGACGAACTCGGAGAAAAATACACAGCACTCTCTCGTGCAGCACGACACGCTTAAACATTAATCCGTCATTTCCGAGTATTAATTCCATACGCGCCGTCGCGGCGACATTCGACTGGATTACCGGCCTTGTATATCGTTCAAAGAGGGAACACAGAGAAAGGGTTTTGCCTTCGGGGAGGCAAATATTGTTCATCAGCGAGCGGGCAACGAAGGGATGCGAGATTGTAGGAATTGCCGCGAGGCGAATACAGCTTGGAATTATTTGTTTTTCGATATCTTTTTGTCTTATCAATATACCTCTTCCCTTCTCTCTCTCTCTCTCTCTGTGTTTTATTTTTTCTTAATCTTCTATGAGAAAAGCATATGTTTATCTTTTTTACAACGCGGTATTTCCACATTTCGCTCGTGTTTTGTTGTCACGGATGATATTATCGAATTTTGGTATTTTTAGAAGATTGCATTATGAATACGTACAAAAAATCAAGCGATACGAGGAATACGTTATCTTTGAATAACGTTATCTTTATATTTCAGTAATAAATAACACGTTACCACTAACATAACGTTTTTTTCTTGAAGTAATATTGTAAATGTACGTATAAATTTCACATAAACAGAAACATTATTATATACTTAACTTATATTCTCTCTTAATTAAAATTCTCTATAATCGAAATAAATATTTACAAAGTTTTGCAATTAAATTCGATATTCCCATTGGCACGATTAAATTTAATTAATATTCGCTCTTTGCATGTGTAACGCGCGCATATGTTGCTATTACATTCCATTTAAAAAAGAGGCCGCTCGTTCAGTTCGGGCAGCTTCTTAGAAGCGATTAGACGTAATTCAGCCTTGCCGCGCGTTGTCGTCACGAGACCTTCCATCGCCGAAAATCGGTTGCACAAGAGGAATGCGAGGCCTTTCGCCTCCGTTACGTTGCGGCAATGCGTCGTAAGTGGTGCAACCGCAACGACTTTCCTTCCTACGCGTGTGTAGGTATATGTCGATTAAAGCGACTTTTTTGTTACGTCAAAATCTCGAGGTTTCGACGCGCATTGTGGCTTTGCTTTGTCGCTCTGTCGCAACGGGAATATTCCGGTTTCGATCGAGACAAGTCGCACAGATCGAGTCACACTGTTATGCAATTGCTGCACCAAATTCGAAAACAAAGTCAAATCAATTTACTCAATCTCTGATTTAAATTTGTGTTTACGATACGAAATTGATATCGGAATCGATCAAACCAATTCCTCGTGCATGACGCTGCCGATAAAAGTGGTTATTTTCAAGACGTGAGAAAATAGCGGGTTCCTTCTCGAAGACGGGGCGACCAGACCCTCGTGAGTTATGGGTTCGGGCTGTTTGGACGTTCCCGAGAGAGGATGCGAATAGGCGGACCACACTATATGTGTGTCACGGCCAGGTCCCGCTGTTTTAGAAAGAGAGTTAGAAGAGCGTGAGTCGACCGTTCTCTGCGCTGCAAATTGTCTTCGGAGAAGAAAACATCCGCTTTATATGCGCGTACGCTCGCTTCCCCGAAGCGATCTCGACGGTTCTTTTTTTTTTTGTCGTGAAAATATCGCGAATTTTTAAAACTACACACGCGTAAAAAAGTTTGCACAACGCAAAGTGATAAAAAAGTATCTCGCGTCTACGCTCGACAATTTTTACAATATAACAATAATAACCTGGCACCGTAGCGTTTGACAAGATTTACGTATTTACGGCCTGAAAACGTGGGTATATGATTGACATCCCCACGGTTTCGTATTGATCGGCCGTGTGGGCTCGTAGTATGCGGTAGAATCGCAGTAAGCCGAATTAGCGGCCCGCCTTGTATACGACCGCGGCCTAAAATTGTTCGATTACTTTGTAGATTGCACGAAATTATTATCTGCCCTTCGGCATGGCGGTCGTTTATTCGACAAATAAGCCGTATCTCACCTCCCGTGACAATAACGTCGCACACTATCGTACAGTCATCGAGGACAAAAGCGCGACTTATATTCGTGTATATCGAACGGCGCGTAATCTTCTTTTTTTTTTCTTTCTCTTTCTCTTTCTCTCTCCTCAGATCGATCGTAATCAAAGAGTAACATCATCACGACATCGAAATTCGCGGAATTTGCGGACTAATTTAGTTACGTTCGAAAGTTCGAGTGCCCCGACGCGCGCGAGACAATAAAATGACGGAAGTAAAATGCCAGCTATATTTCGATACAGCGACGAATATCAATATTTTTTAGCAATACTGTTAAAAAAAAAAAGTACATATATATCGTGCACGCAGCACTTCTCACAACTTCGCAGCGAGAACGTTTCATATCTAGACGCGCATTATAGCTAATCAGGAAATCGGGTTACGCTGTGTTACGTGAAAACGGTCTTATCGCCGGTGTCGTAACGATTGCAACGATTGCACGTACACAACGCGACGGTTTCTCAGTAGGTCGAGGCGCAGAAACGATGGGTGGAACGAAGCGCGGTTGGGGGAGGGAGGGGGCAGCGAGGGAATGAGCGAGATACGATCATCTGGTTGGTCTGTGATAACGCCCAATCTTGATGTCGCCCACACACGCATGGCGTACACAACTCTTCGCGTTTTTTTTTTTTTGTTCCGTGAGGCGAGGCACAAAAACTCCCCGACTGCACGTATTGTTTCGTCACGCGCGCGCGCGCGTGCACGCACATACACACAGAAAGAGAGAGAGAGAGAGAGAAAGAGAGAACTCGATATTAATCGTGAGACCACTGGATAGAAGGAGAGAGACCAACGAGAGAAACGGACGGAGAGAGAAAGCGCATGCAATGGCAAATTCGGGTCACGAAATAATTCATGATAAGACCAGCGGAGCACTCGTTCGTACGTAGTAAACCGACAGAGAGATAAATGAAGCATGAAACGCAACCGAAAAAAAAAAAAAAAAAACTTGATCTCTCGATGAAGGTCTCAGTTTTCGTACACGGTAATAATAAAACGCTCGTACAACGTTAGAGCGGCTAGTGCGTGTGCGCGCGTACTCGGAACATATGGATATGCATTATTGAGCGGAATAATGACCATCATCTGCGCACGTGATAGACGTGGAATCATTGATAAACGTGCCCTGGGCGACGATTATTTATGTAAACAACGAGCAGAATTATAATCGATACGTGGTTATACGATTCGAAATTAAATTCGAAAAAAAAAAAAAAAAACGGTTTGAAGGCGAGTCTCGCTTTTGACGTTGAGACGTCCAAAAATTTCCACGCTGCCTAACAATTGATGTATAAATCATGTCTTAAGACCGTTAACGCGCGCGGATCTCGCTCGAAAATAATATATTTACGCGAGAACCGTGAGAAAAGCGCATTTTGCACCGGAGGATGTTTTATTAAATAAGCGGATAAATTTATTCACATTTTAAACTCATGCCTTCGGAATACGTGACAATGGCCGTAATTTGCATAATGTTATGCCCGCTCGTTCATATATCCGTATTCGTTTAATTATCTCACATATATACAACCGCCCACGTTGTGTAATTAACGATTTTTAAATGAGACAATTTTCGACAAAGGAGTTGGTTTAATTATTTACCGCTTAGTGAGAACAGAAATGTGTCTTTACCTATCGATCGCGATATATAATAAAAGAAATGGAAGAAACGATGTGACTTCAAGTTGTTTCGGGTCAAATCGTTATTTTTCTTTCTATACGATTTTTAATTTCTTCCGCCGAAAACTTTTTACTTAATCGCGTTTATCAAGCAACTCCCTCCGTTTCATTATTATTATTTTTCCATTGTCAAAATTAGACGAACCTCGAATTCGGTCGGAAGTCTCGGGGAAAGCCGGACAAAGGCATCGTCGATATACTCGCGGTCATAAATTTTTCATTCATTTTCATTAAACACCACCAGCCCCTGGAGGGTCGAATTTTTTGTCGCGCGCGACGCATTTTTTCGATACTTCCTCCGCACGCGAGGAATAAAATAGCTGAACTCTCTCTCTTCCTCCACAGTCCTTTCCTCCCCTCAGCTTCCACAAGTTTTATTGCCATACTCCTCGCACCGGCAAGTTCGAATAAAACAACGGACGAAACCGGTGTTACCCTCCGCCCACGCACAATGTGCGTAACCCTATCTTCGCTTGGATATCCTCCTGGTTCTTTCCACCGCGCTCCCCGATTCAAGTTTTCCTATACAAAGGACAAACGCTGCCCGTTCGCGAGCAAGAGCATTCCTTCTTTCTCTGTCTCTTTCTTATCGTCGCTGCATCATGCGTGAGAAGAGAGAAACATCGCGGCCGCTCTGCGACGAGAAACCGGTGGAGTGGGTCAGGTCTCACGCGTGTGCGTATGCACAGGAGGCGCGTGATGTGTTCCTCGGTAAACGAACGAAGTTTGTACGATTCTTTTCGGAATCCTCTCGCTATTGCACTACCTACCTTACAGACCGTCCGCTAAAATTGCAAATTTGCGTTTGTCGGAAGTATTTGCACATGTTTGTTTTCTTGAAAAATAAAACAAACTTTATTTTCTGGATTTAAATGGAGAGAAAGAGAGAGAGAGAGAGAGAGAGAAAATAGTCAAAATCACCTTCGTAATGCAATTCTATCTTGATGCATAGACAATAGAGAAATCGGCCTCGCACATTCACGCGCTTCACGCGTGTACAGGACGCATTGCGTGCGTTGCGTCATTGCGTGAGTTTCGCGACGCGCACGCGGGATAGCGCCAGCTGCTCGACGCCCAGGCGCGTATATTTTCGTGGCAAGAAAGTGGGGGTAGATCGCCAAATTGGGCGGGCAGCCGGGCGTGGGTGCAAATTTACTGCAGCACCATCGCCGCCGCCGCCGCCGCCGCCGTGTACCGCGAATTCGCTCGACGAATTCTTCGTAAGCCCGGTTACGCAGTAACTCTTTTCCGGAGCAATTTAGACTTCTATTTAAATCACGTCCGACATGCAGTATTTATAAATAATAATTGTAAAAATACACAAACCGAAAGTTTTAATAAAATTGAGAGACAGAAGAGTGACAATACGTCACTTATTGAACGCGAGATTTAAATACGTGCTTTCTGTCATCGCGTTGCGACAAAACTTTGCAATTGTTTCTTTTAACTATTTATAATTGAAAGCGCGGACATCTGAAATTCTTGCTAATTTCTCCACGCACGTGCAAGATGTAATATTGATATGCATTTAATTATCACGAGAAACCGCGAAATATCTTCAATGCAATTGTTGGATTCGCGAGGTTCTCCTCTGCAGCAACCTTACGTCGTAGAGCGTCGAGGGTCTCTCGCGCCAGGCCTAGTCGGCGCGTACCAATCAATAACGAATGCGTGCGTGCACGGGGCTGCGTGTGCGCGCGTGCGTGCAACTACGCATCGCGGCCACGCGCCGTGTATTAAACGGCACGTTTGTGTGAGTGCACGTGCCTCACCCTGAACTTCATGGACTTTGTGTGCTCCGATCGCGTTTGAGTCTCTGAAACACACAATCGAATTTTTCGTCGCGCGCAGTTTTTTTACAAATGCTACAATAAAAATAACTGCGTATACGTCACATATCATGTACGTGAAAATGTTGCCTCAAAGAGGGTTTTTTCGCCGCGCCTGTGAAAACGACGAAACACATTTATGGTGATGCGCGCACGAACGAAGTTACTTTATATCCTAACATTTTTAAAAATCGCACAAGGCGAAAAAATCGCTCGTGTGTTACGAGGCTTAAACCGATGCGCGAGATATGTAGCTCGTAATTTTCCGCGCGGAGAAGCGTGTACGTGCATACACGCGTGACGTAATTCGATATTCTCGCGCGCACGCGACGAAGTAAATCGCATGTTCCGCGCGCGCGCGCTGGAAAATTACGACCTCACTATTTTCATCGTGGACACGCACAGACGGTCTCTGGGACACAGTCTCTTTTTTCAGAACATCAAGGAAGTGATGAGCTTTCAAAGCAGTAAATGGATTTAATCACGTCACGATGTAATGTACGTATGATATGTAGTTACGCAATGAAAGTGCGTAACTACATATCATACGTACGGCGTAATAGAATAAATACGGTATATGAAACGATCAATCCGTCTCTCTTTTCTCTCTCTCCAACGTCATTCAATGACGCAGGAGACATCACGTGAATCGTAAAAAAAAGCAACATGTTTTGGATTGAAGTTTCGGTTATATTTGTACCGAATACTGCACTTTGTATCTCGATGTTTGCTATTCGTTTTACTTATCGCGTCAGCGCGTATGTCGCGATTCCGTGAATCGACCTTGCGCGAAATATATGTTTCTTCGCGCGCAGAAGCGGATTTTTGCGGTCAACCGAATTTCCTGAGAAGAGATGACTGCATTGTTCTTCGAAGCGAATCGCGCATACGCGTGAAAATTATATTTTTCGTAACTACATTTTACGAGTCACAATTTTTTCAATTCTTCGATGGAAGTTCGATAAGCGGAAATATCTTCCTTCACTTTTTTTTTCCTCGCATATTTATCGTGATCACACATAACGAGCTAAGCTGCATAATAGGAGGTCTTTCCTAGAATTCTCTCCGATTCGAGACTATTTCCGAACCCTAGCAGGCCCGATCGGTTTGCCGACTTCATGGCCGAGGTATTTCAGAATTTCAACAACGTCGAGTCGTTCCTCGTGGCCCTGAAGAGGTCAGGAAGACCCTCGTCACTCCTCCCCTCCCTTCTCCTCGCTCGTGCAGCCGACGTTTCCATGGAGTCACCGACGATATTTCGGAAACGGAAAATATACTTTTATCAAAAGGACGTGTAATCTCTTCATCTTGACTTTTACCAACATTAGTAGATACGAGATTGTCATCGCTCGCACGTATAACACATAAGATGACGCGAATATGTGACTGCATACATATGGAAAAGATATGCTCACCCTATTTTTTCGTTGAAATTCCGAAGAAGAAGTCGTGATCGCGGTATCGATAAAGAGGAGCGGAGGTGTGTCTTCGGACGCACGTATATATCTGAAACCAACATATTGTACCACACGAACATCGCGATTCGGAGAAGCCCGGGAAGTGGACCGTTGTGCGGGTTATGGTTCACTCCGGTCTCAGAGGGGTTAAAAAAAAAAAAAAAGAAAAAAAAAGAAGGGAGAGGGTGCGGGTTGTATTACCATCCCTTGCAGAATCGACCGGCGGATATGCCACGCCAGGATAGAAACAGCGGGGGTGGCCTGGAAGGTCTCCCTTGATTTCGGGTTGCAACGCACGCTGCCTGACATTGATTTTCCACCACCTCGCTCGTCCCCATCTCTCTTCATTTTGGCCCACGACTACCTCTCTCTCTCTCTCCTTCCGCAGTTTGCCTCTCGTTTCGGCGTTTTCTCCGCTCTTATCGCTGTCTCTTATCCTTGCGACTCCATCCCTTTTCTTCCTGTTTCTTGCTTCTTTTTTCATCTCCTCTTTTGTTTCTCTTTCTCCCCGTTCTCTCTCTCTCTCTCTCTTGTAGCGAGTGCTCGGCCGAGCGGCGACCAATTTGGCGCCACCGAACGATATGTGTCAAGGCCTAGCGAAATTCAGCGCGCCGCACACGCACGATCGGCTGTTTTGTTCGCGCGTGTGCGCATTCATTTTCAACATTCCCTTCAGCAAAAGGGACGCTGAAATTGCGGTCGGTTTTACGAGTTCTATTTCCGTAATGGAATCTTATAATAGAATCAGAAGCGTGCGCGCGAGACCGATATCTATCTTTTGTGATCTAACTTCAAATTTGATAATCACTATCATAATCATTATTCCATATTTCGTGCCCGTGTTCTTTGAGAGATTCCGTAGTCTTTTATACTCCCGTTACGATAATCATCTTTACCTCGAGAATCGAGATGTCGTCCTCCATTTTCCCATGTCTCGCTCGCGCACGCGTCACCGATATAAGATATAAAAGATATCGCGCGCAACCGGGAGCAGCTCGGCAGACCAGAATCGCGCAACGCATCCGGTTAGGCCGAAAATCCGGAGGGTCTCGAGTGCGAGGCCACTGATAACAGGCTGATATGCCCTCGTTCGCCAGCGGCGTTCGCTTACGATCGATCGAACGTTAAAAAGCTGAATTGCGATAGGGTGTGTATGTCAGAAGTCGCCGTACTTGTTGTCGCACGTTACACACGTTTGTTCGATCTATTCAGCCGAAAAGAGAAAAAAGGTCAGATCGTCGCGGCTTGGTATAAAAGGGAAGACCTTGGACCTACGTTGGTAAGTTTAACCTTTCCTTCATTTTGCCGCCGCCGCCGCCGCCGCCGTCGCTTTGCCTCGCCCGCAGGCCTAATCCTCGAGCTACTCTTTTCTAACTTCTTCTGCCTCCTATATCTCGAAAGAGAAAGAGAGCCCTTCGGTCAAACACGCACGATTCCTCCGAGAATCCGAAGCCCGGTGTCCCAGATTGCCGTATCTTTCCTTCTTTTTTTCCAGACCATCGACTCGCGGCTCGCTCAGGACGTCATTAGAATCTCCTCCTCGATCTTTCTCTTCTAAACGGGATGTGACGATAATTTGTTGGCGCGAGCGAAGAGCCCGCACTCGCGAGACTAATTGGATCATTTAATTATTTCTCGACGAGCTTTCGCGCGGCCCCTCAAAACAACAATTTAATAACGCGCAGGAAAGGACGAAATTTACTCGTCTCGAAAGGTATTTCAGAAAGAGAGAGAGAGAGAGAGAGAGAAAGAGAGAGAGAGAGCGCCACGACTGTTTTTCTCGATCGAATTTTCCCCTGACTCCCATAGATAGGTACTAATACACGCCGGGAAATTTCTCGCGCGGAACGGAATTTCGTATCCGAGGAATTTCGGCGCCCCGTTGCTCCTCTTCGGCACCTTTAAACACATCCGACGTGGGCCGAGCTGTGTGTGCGGTAATCATCGATAAACACGGGAGACCCGGGCGATTTCTTGGGCGGCGCAGATGGCGCGTTGCCTTTCCCAGAAGCGCGGTCCGTGCCGCTTCCTGGGCCGACACCGTGTTTTGCGTTTCTGCACGTCTCAGGGGCGTATCTACCCTCGAGGCTTCTCGTTCCCGCTTTCCCTTCGATGATCCCAGCTCGCCACTGAAAGAGAGAGAGAATGAATCCTCTCGCCGCTTGTTTCCTCTCTCTTTCTCTTTCTTTTTCTCTCTCCCTCTCCCTCTCTCTTTCCCTTTCTCTTTTCCCCTTTTAAAGCTGACCGGCTCTCACTCTTCCGGCTTGCGGCGTCTTCGCGCGTACGCCTTTGTTCCGGCGCGCGCGCGGAACCTTTGTGAATTTCGTACAGTCAGCTGCACGAGACCCGAGAGAGAGAAGATTTGCCCCGCGGCCTCGTTTACATTTTCTAGGACGCCACGGCCCTCTATTTTTAGGTCCCGTCCGCCATCGAGAAGCCAACGACGGACGGTGGTCTTCCGCGCGTAAGATCTATGCGCAGTGTGATCGCACGTGTCGTCACACTGCGCGACTATATTCCGCATCGTTGTTACTCGCCTATATATTTTACAACGCGCATTTTCACGATAAATGCGATCGTTCATTGTTTTTTTTATGAGTCAGGTTGACAACCAATCAACACAATTTTCCTGTCAGACAAATATATGACACAGACTCGAGAAACGATCTATTAAAGTGATTTGTATCAACGGGAAGAAGACACGTTGATTGTGTATGAAAAATTATTATACAAATATGTAGAGAATTTACAAGTGACACGAGTCGAAGATGTTTCGCAATAACGATCGAGGAGCGATCGCTGGAAGGAAATTTCCAAAGATCGGCTCTTTGTTACAAAATTATCCGACCCGCGATTATTACGTCGAACACACGCACACGCCACTCACGCCCACGATTATTTATGCGTTGCATGTGGCCCGTAACGATTTTTACGACGGGTTAGCGTGTGACCGGCTCGTTCGGACGCGATATCCTCTCATCGCCCGCATCTTTCTTTGCCGTTTCTTGTGCGACACCTGAATGCCCGCGATCCGTTCGTTTTAGCCTCTCCTCGCACGGCCCCCGTTGATGGGCGGTCTGACGGTCTTTTTTTTCTTTGTCGTTTTTTGCTTGTTTTCGGGTCTTCTCCGCGCGCGGCCTGTTTCCAAATTAATCTATATAATCTCGGTAATGACACGGTGTATCTACGCCAGCTATAGCCGGTTGAATGGCCCGTTCAAAGTTACACGGACTCCGGTCAATTCATCGATTCCCGATGTTAGCTCGGAATTATAAGTCGTTATTGCTGTTGTTGGATTCGCGCATAGTGACGTCAACGACGCGCCTACGACGTTACAGAACGTTTGCTGTTGCTCTGTGTGTGACTCTTTGTGACGAAGCTAAAAAGAAATACTTACGAACGGGTTAACGAGTGGCACAAGAAAGAAAACGGACGCACGCGCGTCCGGAAGATACAAAACTTCACCGACCGAACTGCGCGCAGTTTTTCTAACGCTAATGATCCCGAACAAAAGAGTTATTTTTTTGAGTTACGAAAGTCGTAGTATCGCGTGAATAATATTTTTTCAACGAATTTTCGATTACTACTGGTGTACTACAACACAGTTTTCTCATTCTATAATCTTTTTGTTTTCTTGTTGCTGTTCGATTTCATAAAAATCTCTATAGAAATTTTGATGCACACGGTATTAAAAATCGTCAGTCACGTTATCTGAGACGTGAAAAAACAGTCACGTCTATCGTGTATTTTTAATGCAGGCATCATGTGACGAAGATCGCCGATGACCCGCGTGATAAACGCGGTGACTTGGCTTGAGAGAGTCTTATAAACATTTATATAATATATGACTTCTGCAACGAGGGTCATCGATGGCGGTTTACGTGGCGTTAACGAAGGTTACACGCGGAGAATGTCTTTAATGAAATACGAATAAATTCGTGTTCTATTAATTTATATCCTGTGGTAAACTTATGACGTAACATTGTGTCGTAAAATCTAGCTAAACTTGAGAAGATTTAGTAAAATTTAGTAAACATTCAAGAAAGCTTAGAAAACGTGTTTCGCAAGCGGTGCACGATTGGTTGTTGCGCATTCGCGCGTAGCGGAGAAGTTGGAGCCGGTGATTGCCGTAAATGGTACTTCGGACTGGATGAAAAGTATATTAGAGACCCGTGGATGGCCTTGCACGCGCCAACAATCTCGGAGGCATTGGCCTAATATTTAGCCGTGAATCGTTCGCCCCTCGACTTTGTTTCCTTCTCATTCGTCGATGAGACTAATAGCAAAGCGCGGCTGCGCGCAGGCAGAAAAAATCTATCTACATGGTAATGCGAGAGAGAAAGAGAGAGAGAGAGACCAATTGCGTAATCTGCATCCATACTTCTTTCCACGAAGGTTTCGTTATGGCGTTACAAGCTGCGCATATGCGCAGAACGCGCGCGACTGGCTCGTACGATTAATTCGAGCAAAAAGTCAATCGCAAAAAGTTTCCACAAGAACTTTCTAACTCTTCTCATAAACTATCTTTTTCTTTATGTATCAATTTGATTTTTGCTGCCATAAAGTGTTTCTTGATGTTAATATTTTAACTATATTGCATCACATGCATCTGTAGATAAACCTAGCCTTCTTTGTTTCGAGTTACTATCGGTCGCGCGTAAATTTATATTCGCCGTCAGATCAGTTCTCATCTGTCGTAAACAGTCAAATTAAATCGAAAAGCAAACAAACACACGCAGGTGCGATTTTGTATAATAACGGCATATACGTGACGGCTGCGCGGAATAGAAACTTGCTTCAACAGCTTTAAAACGAATGTTTGTGTTCTTCGCAGGTAAGAAAATGAAGTGTCCCTCCTGCGAGAGATTATACGGCTACGAGACGAATCTGCGCGCTCACATCCGGCAACGTCATATGGGCATAAGGGTGCCGTGTCCGTTCTGCACGCGAACGTTCACCAGGAACAACACCGTGAGGCGGCATATCGCGCGGGAGCACAAAGATCAGCTCAGGCAGAAGGCCAATCATTCGGTCTCGGACTCCGTGCAGCAGTAACAACGTCTTCGGCGTCGCTGTCCCCGTCGCCAGCGCGATCGTCGTCTGCGCGCGATGGTACCGGAGGAGGACACTCAGTTTCCGGCGACCACCACCCGCTAGAGCTGATCGCGATGCCGAGTCGTGGATACAGAGCGAGCGGGACGAGAGAGGAGAGGCTGCAGTATAGGTACCTTCGTTTTCCCTTCGTCGTCGTCAGCGTATGCCGTCCCGGATTCCTCGTCGCGAGGACAATCTCTTCGTGCGCTTGTGGAAAGAAAAAGGAAAATGTCGTCGAGAGATACGTTGCAGTTTATTATGTAATACATATATATGTACGTGGAGAAAATAATCCTGAAGAAATTTACCGAGGAACGAAGAAGGAAGAAGAAGAAGAAGAGGAAAGAGCGCGGGACGCACATGGAAGCGCCAAGCCTCGGACACACGCTCGCGAAAACGCTGCGAATCACAAAACTAGTCAATGAAAGTGCAACGGTCAAGTAAGGTTTTTATTAACTAGGGGCTTTTTCTAACGGGCGAGAGAGATCGCGAGTGAAGATAGTAAAGAAAAAAAAAGCGGAGCGAAATAATAGAAGAGCGCGGATATATTATATTAAGCACAATTATATAACACAGAGTCATAAAAGCGCAGGCGACTGCGACGAGAGAACTGCACAACTCAGGTAAAAAAACAAAAAAACAAAAAAAACAAAAAAAAAAAAGAAACGAAGAAACAAACAACTCACATAATCGTGGCACGAATACGCAGTTAGCGCGTCCAAGAGTGGGAGAGAGAGAGCTTTTTTAATAGTTCGACATTTATATACCATAGATCGGATTTTTACTCGCCGTCGCATTTTTAATCGTTATACACCGCCGTTACCGACTTACCTATTTCTGGTACTATTCTACTGTCGCTATTGAGAAGTCGAGAGCCTATATAGGATCGTGATCACACTTGGGTGATATATATATATCCATAAACCGTTATGTTACACGTGCACAGTGCCAAAGCCAGACGCTTTTTTATTCTGAACTAACTCACACATCAAGCTTTCGATTTCGCCTTTTCGTATGACCGACCCGTCACGCGGTTTGACACACACATATCCGAAAATCGCGCCGAGACGACACCCGACATACGCACACGATATACACACACAACTCATACTTTTTACTGTACAGATTAACGATTTTATACAATCTACGAGATTATAACTGCGATTCTAAAAAGGCGGACGACTGTCGTGCGATTCGGTCGCGGAAGCGCTGACAGATACTTCCTGGCGAATGC
>QVNW01003453.1:0-17346 GCA_014825475.1 Pseudomyrmex flavicornis
CTCTCTTATTTTCTATTTCTTCTTCCTTGAGAAAAGAATTGTCCTTTGTTGTGTGTTTGAAGAAAAATATATATTATCTTACTTCATCAGAAACAATGTAGTATTATTATTGTTAAACATCATTATGCTGCCATCTAGCAACATCGCTGTAAAGGTCTGTTGATTCGCACATCTATTCGTACGAGCGCAACAAACAGAAATACAAAAAAAAAAAAAAAATAATAGAAACATAAGAAATTATATCATCGAGAAAATATCATTTATCGTTTTTTTTTACTTAAATTAATAAAATTGCTCGTAACAAATAAAATTCTTTTAATGAGAGAATAAAACTTTATTGTTAAAGGATAAATATATAGGATAGAATATTCAACGCACACACAATATAAAATAAAATATATGAAATTAATGACTTTTAATATTTAATAAATAAATGAGAAAAATGTGGGAAAGAGATTCTGATATATATTTTTTTAATTCAAACAAAAACTAAAATATAAAACATGAATAATAAATTTCTGCGTGCCAAAAAAAAAACTCTTTAATCTACTTCACATTTAATCTACTTCATAGTTTTCTCGAGGCTTTTTATTTATCTGTACTTTTCTATTTGCATTAGAACACAAGCGTAATAAAAGACGACGCTTGATAGTTCGGTCGAGCAACCATGTGCACAGATTTCACCTAGATAAAGCACATCGCTGATCACAGAGTCAAGACGAAATTTCACTTTCGGATAATGCTCGTCTCGAATGCATCGCGCGAGAACGATGCACCCATAACTCTCTACTCATCCGTTAAGTACTGCAGAGAAGGTCGTTTGCGGGTCGGAAACCTGCTCTTGCAACACGTTTCTCTCTACATCACAGGGCCGCAAGTCTTTCATGTGCGACAGGTGCAACACTCGGATTCCGTATTTAAATTCTGACTCGCATGCCAAACGAGAGAGACTCTTCTCGTTCCCACAAATGTCAAAATATTACAAAACAGACACGGACAAACCAAAAAAAAAAAAAACGTATCTTTTTCTGATTTATCGTCTAGGTTCAAAACGTCATAAGCATTCAATTTAAGATTTATCGGAAATTTTGCAACGCGATGAGCTCGTGTAACAGTCGCGTGCAACGCGTCTAACTTCCAATGCACTCCTGTTTGCGGGAACCGTTAGATCGTGCACTTCTATCCGGTCTCGCGTGGCGATCGTTCTCCGAAGTCATTATTTATTGCGCGTAAATCGACTGTACGTATTTCGATTACAACCTGACTACTTTCCCGTCATGACACTTGACACGGCGCGGAGATGGTTATTTATTTCTTCCTTATCGCATTGGAAATTTTTGTCTTTCAACAATATCGCAAACATATAATTATATATTAGTTAACATTTTCGCCAAGTTGATTTTGTCGCGAAATAATAAGGTGTCGCAATGTTCAAGTGAAACACTTCCGTGTAGATTGCAGTTAAAAAAAAAAAAACGATTATTTACAAAAATACAACAAAGAGACACTTGGATATTTTTTTTTTATCGATGCCAGTGCACTTGTACCAGAAAGAAATAAATTTGCATATGCAAATCTAATCAGATGTGTTAGTACAGACTATAAATAAATCGCACATCCGATCGTTTTCGACGTGGGCGAGCGCAGGAGAGTTTGGTGAAAGCGTTAAATTGCCGTATGATGTAAGAGCCCCGAAACTTTGTATTGTCGAATACCTCGTTTGTTTTAGACATCATCATCGCTTTGTAGATTGAGATGATAAAAAGAAATTTCGCTTGTTTGAGGACCGATAACTACAATAGCGCAATCGCGGAAAAAAAAATGTGTCGTATTGTAACAACAAAAAAAAAAAAAAAAAAAAAAATCGTTCACTTGTCAAATTAATGAAAGTTAAAAACGTGAAAAAAATTCTACTGAACAACAGGAAAGTTATTTCCATTATTTTTTACTTTAAAAACGTATTTCCGACGATGATGAATGAAGGAATCGCCGTAACGTAAAGCGTAAAAGTATTCGGTTGCGTGACTTTTTACGACGGGGGTTTTTTAGACGTACATCCGTGCGAAAAATTTGCTTAAATAGCTGAAAAAAAAAAAAAAAAATGCGGACGCGTAGAAAAGTAGCGTGAAAAAAAACATTATGTTAAATTAAGAGCAAGCGCTCTCTCCACCTCCTTCATAAATTAATATACTCGCAACTCTTTAATATGTGATCGATGGAGAATCGCGCGCTTGACATCTTAATGAGAATAATGAGCAAAGACCGAACAAATGATGTTACATAAGAGGAGCTGTTTTATAGTCAGCGCTACGCAGAACGCGACGACATTAAGGATGCTCGACGTCATTCGCAGTGTTTCGTCGCAACACAACAACCTTTTCACTCGTGAAATAGCGCACGTATAGCTTTTGCTCCCTTCCCTCCTTTCTCCTCCTCTCATTGTGTGCCGCACAGACTAAATAAAAAAAAAAAAAAACAATCTTTTCGCAAGTATTTGACATTTGAGAGTGTAATGTCACTCTTTTTCGCTTCTTGAAAAAAAAAAAAACCCATTAAAAACCCGCAATATATATCTGTCGTATCACAATGGCAATAAATAAATTAACTTTCTTTCGTTTAAGCTTTCTTTATATTCTCTTCGTAGACATTCAATCTGCGTAGGCCGATGAAATGCGCATAATTGCAAGGGAAAAGTATACTTCCGTAAACAAAAAAAAAAAAATGGAAAAGTACCGAGAATAAAAGAAAGCCTAATTATGCAAAATATTAAAGATTTCGTTTTGTGTGCGTGTGTGTGTGTAATAAAAATCAGGTTAATTAAACCAGAAAAGTCAATTACCGCAAAAGAAATCACAGAAGAGAGTACACGGTGAAAATTGTTCAAATGTCGCGATAAGCGCGGGAAAAGAAAAAAATTAGTAACGAGAGAAAAACGCATCACACACTCAAGCGAGCGAACAGTTAAACAAGAAAATAATTATATTGCGTGATAACGTATATTGTTTCGAAACGCGATTGTTTTGTAAATTGATGAAACAACGCGACTTTATCGCGACTTTCGTTTGTTTTTTTAGAAACTAGAAAATTATCTCTTCCACATAGATACAAGCGCTAGCTAAGCTGTGAGTTACATTTGAAATGTTTAAAGGCGCGACTACATAAATAGAAAGATTTTGAAGCGGTAGAAATTCGCGTTTAAACCCAACCTGTTCGACGTATTGGTCGATACGTATTTTTTTTTTTTTTTTTTTTTTTTTTTTTCGAGAAACGATATTTGGGTTACGACGGACTTGAGCCGCCGAAAAAAAAAAAAAATCTGTTTTTATTGCTTATGCAAAACAAATGAAGTTATATTATTAACATATATATGCGCATTTATATATGCGGTAATATAATATGCGGCTCTGGCATCTCCGCGTTTCAGATTTCTCCTTGATAATTCCTGAAATTCTAAACAAGATAAAAAAAAAAGCAAGAGAAAAGAAATTGACGCGCGGAAATATAAAATCCGATATTTTATGTGTGTGTGCGTTCCGAACGAGAACGCGAATCTATTATATTCTCAATGAAAAAATATCGTTTCTTCAATATCCCGTCTTTTATGTCCGAAATATACTCTTTTCATTTCTGTAACACGTCTGGTTACACAATCAATACCGCGAGTGGAAAGAACGTGTGTGTGTGTGTGCGTACGTCCGATTGCGGAAACGGATATCCTACAAAGCGCGCAAAGTTGAATATCCTCGGAGGCTTTCGTTCGTGGATCGCTTTCGTGTGTGTCTGAATTCGACCAAAATCTGGAACAACCGATTCCGGAGCGGACCGTGAGCGATTTACGAACCGGAATGACGAGAATGCGTATCTCCGGGTTTCATGTCCGCGCAAATGTTACGACTCTCTATAGTAGTACGACCGGCGGCGGCGCCAATGAGAGAATTCACTTTCATCCGCGGTTCTATCTCTCGTCCCGTGGCATGACGTGCTAAACGGATATGCGCACTTGACGCGATTTAACACCGTATCGTTAAACCGTTCGCTCGGGACGCCGGTTTTTCGCGTGTCTCGCTTTCAAGAGAGCTTCCTGATATCACTTTCGATACTCACATTTTCCCGCGAACGAGAATGCGTTCTCGCGCAGCGGCGCGTATTCGCTATATCGTTCGCAGCAATCTCTCGCGAATAGATATATCGTTAAATCTCGAGTTTTCCGCTCTTGCGCGTTATTGTCTTCGCAATAAAAAAAGCGGAAAATGCGCTTGCACGCGCTCGTATATAGAGAAAACTACGGCGCTTTCTCTCATGGAGGGCCTAAGTCGTCGTCTCGTTGGGGGAAAATCGAGTGATCGTAAACTTGGCGTAAAACGGCAATTAAACGAAGATTTCGAGATTGTCTGCAATTCCCGCCGCGGAATCGCTCCCGGATAATTTTAATAGCGGCGATTGTGCTCGTTTCTCGAAGTGAAAAAAAATACATCCGCTCAGTTTCACAATCCAATAATCTTTAGATACAGGTAACGATTGTTGGCTACGTACTTTTATGTACGTATATTAAAATTGAAACAAAACTATTTTATTATTAAATTGAAGAAGCTTCGACAACAAATTTACGAGGGAAGAAACCAATTCAGTTTAAACGGAAACCGAAGAAACTTTTCCATTGTCATACATGATTGTTCGCTGTCATAATCATTAAACATCGGTCTCCCTCTTTCTCCGGATAATCGGCATAAATTAAAGCGCGCGAGGCATAACCTTGTCACATAACCTTCCAATCTTGAACTTCACCGTTGAAACAACGCGCGCAAATAACTGTTTACTCGCTCGACCGGATCGAGTTCTCGATCACTTTCACCGAACGGGACGCGAAAACGACATACGACTCCCTGCCCCCCGGCCGACACAAGGCCCATTTACACGTCGGAAGTGGAAATGGAGAAGGAGAAGAGGAAGGAGGAGAATATCCGCGAGGAGTCCGAGGCCCGAAATCCGCCGCTCTGGTCCGCTATCCATCGTCCAGACAAATCGCGTTCGTTTTCCACTACCTGCGAATGGACCACCTCCATTACTCGGCGCTACCACCGCCATCAGTTCTTTCTTACCGCAAAGACTCCTGCTCTTACCCGATGATTGCCTTCGGGGAGGATACGCGCCTATATAACTACGGCGTTCCAGTCATTGGACGAAGTAAGCTACGTTTTCCTGCGCCCAGGAAGTAAGAGTACGCGGCCCGAGCCCGAGACGGGCGGCATTGCGAGAAATATGAGGATTCGCCCGGGATGCGCGGTCAGTTTTTTCACATCATTTTTTTGTTTTGTTTTACTCCACTCATTTACAGTATCGCGCGTTTGAGAGAGTTCGCGCTGTCATTAAAATTGCTATTTGCACGCGTTGCGGTAATGAAAGTTCCGGTCAATTTTATTAGAAGTTACGTCGTAAACGATTCTTTGGGAAAGAGTGCGTTTTAAATTCACTCGCAAACGCGAGACAATCGCGCGACTTCTCTCTTACAAAGAAACTTTGTTTTTCAACCGGATGAGCACGATATTTTTGTGTGGCAATCGAAACAAAAGAAAAAAAGGATTAAAAAACAGCGTATTTCTTACTACGTTTTGGTTTTTTTTTTTTTTTAACTCTGTCAATCATGTCATTGCATTATTTGTAGGCTGCACTAGTGTTGCTACTGCAAGCCGCTCTCGTGGCGAGCAAAGCCGTGGATCAAACGCAATTGAAGCAGCAAACTCAACGGCAAATTCCGTATGTATGAAAACGAATTATTTCAGTCGTGAAAGTACAATCGTTTGTTTCAAACATATTTTTGATAAGTAGCAGCATATTACGCAAAATAAAATAACGATTTTAAATATTGAATATAAAATAACGATTGATAATAGAATAACGAATTTAAATATTGAATATATTTGTATTTTGTTTAATTGATATTGCGAATCTTATCACAGATACGGTACAGAAGCGCAAAAGCGATGGGGAGGTGATTCCGGTGGCGGCGATTACGGCGGTTTTGGAGGTGGTGACGCCGGCGGTCATTTTGGCGGTGGTGATATTGGCGGTGATCACTTTGGCGGAGGTGACGCCGGTGGTCATTTCGGTGGAGGTGATATAGGCGGTCATTTCGGCGGAGGTGACGCCGGCGGTCATTTCGACGGTGGTGACGTCGGTGGTCATTTCGGCGGTAGCGGTGGTGACATCGGCGGTCACTTTGGAGGTGGTGGCGACATCGGAGGTCATCTAGGCGGCGGTGACATTGGCGGTGGTCATCTGGGTGGAGGCGACATCAGTGGTCACGGAGGTGATATTGGTGGAGGAGGTGATATCGGCGGGGGCGTTGACGCACACCACGATCATCATCACGACGAAGGTTACTGGAAGAAGAAATTAGTTTGGAAGCCAGGTTGGAAGAAAATTTGGAAACCGGCCAAGAAGCAGATCTGGAAACCCGCGTGGAAGAAAATCTGGAAGCCTATTTGGGTGCCGACTCAAAAGGCGATATGGAAGGAAATTCAAGTGCCCGCCTGGAAGAAGATATGGAAGCCCGTGTGGAAAGAGATTCAAGTACCGGTGTGGAAAGAAATACAAGTACCGGCCTGGAAGAAAGTCTGGAAGCCGATTTGGCAACCGATCAAAGTTCCAGCTTGGAAAGAGATTCAAGTGCCGGCGTGGAAGAAGATCTGGAAGCCGGTTTGGAAAGAGATTCAAGTACCAGCGTGGAAAGAAATTCAAGTACCCGCTTGGAAGCAACTCTGGATTCCCGAATGGGTGAAGATCGGTATACCAGGTGAGCACTATCATGGTACGGATCATCACGGATGGCAGTACACCAGTCACGATCTCTGGAAGAAAAAACTGATTTGGAAGCCGGTGTGGAAAAAATACTGGAAACCCGCAAAGAAGCAGATCTGGATACCGGACAAAAAGCTCGAATGGAAGGAAGCCTGGAAGCAGGTCTGGAAACCAGCGAAGAAACAAATCTGGATAGAAGACAAGAAGCTGGCCTGGAAAGAAGAATGGAAACAGATCTGGAAACCAGCTAAGAAGCTTATTTGGGTACCCGACAAGAAGCTCGAGTGGAAGGAAGCATGGAAGCAGATTTGGAAATCCGATAAGAAACTCGAATGGATTCCCGACAAGAAGCTAGCTTGGAAGGAAGCGTGGAAACAAATCTGGGTGCCTGATTGGAAGGAGATCTGGGTGCCAGCGTGGAAGAAGATTTGGAAACCGGTGTGGATATCCGAGTGGTTCCCCAGCGAAGACCATCACCACCATCACGGCTGGGACCGCAAGGACTCTCAAGCTCAGAACACGCAAATTGTGCCTTATAGCTCGGAAGCTTCTCGACAGAAGAAGCAAACCGAACAACAACAGCAGCAGCAGCAGCAGCAACAGCAACAGCAACAGCAACAACAACAACAGGTATCACAACCTCAAATAAAGACTAACAAAGTCCCATCGGGCAAGTCTTTCCAGGCAAGTTTGCCAACGATCACGCAGGACCTAGTACCGCCGCCACTGTCCAGTCAAAACGGAGGAGGTCACGTCAATTTCGCATTTCCCAGCCGCTGATGAAGATAGATCTCCACACAAAACAATCGCACTGTAATCCCAATGCTTGTGTACAAACGTTTCCGTGGAAGAGTATTGTAACATAAATTGTTGTATATATATTACGTATTTAGAAGTTTAAGATAGATTGTGTAAAAGTTAAGTTACTCGATGTTGTTCGACTGACGCGCTCCCTGTTTGTCAGGGTGCCATTATTATCCTGACACATCATAACATATATTACATCTTCTCTATCCTTTGTTTTTTTTTTTTTTATACACGTGTTGTTGTTCCCTCAACTGTTAACTAATACTGTTAAATAAAGTTTATACATATTTTGTTAAATTTTTGACTAGCGTTTATTTCATCCTTGACTGATACATAATTCTAAAAATTTAGGACTATTTTTACCGAATATATCTATAAATCTTTTTTATTGGCTATACTTCAATGTTTATTGGCACTAACAGAAGAGAATGTTTCAAAATTTAATATATTAAACATACATTAAAATTATTTTACATAGATTCTCTCCGATTAGAATTTTTTAAATCTATTTGAAGTTGCCTGTTGTTTTTAAAAATCAAATAAATGCGAGCGAAAATAATTAATCAACTTAAAAAACTTGCGTCTCTTTATATAAAATTATAAAAATATTTTTTAAAAATGGCACATTGGTGATGTCTTTTGGTATATAAATTGTGAAATAATTTAAAATTTAATTAATTTGGTTTCGGAAACATTTTTTTACAAACTATTATTTTTGCGTAATAAATGTTTGAATAGCGTCTTTTGTTCGTTCATTTCTATAGAGAAGAACAGACAACACTCGAATCTCTCGTTCTGTGTTATTCACACTCGCAAAAATGTTTTCTCTTTAAAAAAAAAAAAAAAAAAAAAAAAAAAAAAAAAAAAAAAAACTAGAACATACAAATGGTTATACGATTTCGAAGTAAATCGTCGCGTTTTGAACTTACGGCGGAGAGATGATGCAACTCGAATACGCGCACATATACCTGCGAAATTGGAGAAAGTAGAATCTGTTATGGTAGTAGGCGCTCGCGCGCGCGGCACGTAGTGTATAGTGAGAAGGACTTCGACCATGGAGAAAGTGTCCATGCACCCACACAGCGACATAAATTAATTCATGCCACTGTCTGTTTCGGTAGGTCGCACAATATATTGCACGATGTGGACTCCACTCGATTGACGACGATGACTATCAAGATTTCACTGGCGCCAACAACTACGGAAGAGTGGATTTTTCTCCGATCGCTATTGGACGAAAAAAAAAAAAAAAAGAGTATCGGAGAAATCATGATCACATGTTTGTTTGTTTTTTTTCTTTTTTCTAATATAACGATATACGACCGTACAGGAAACGTTTTCACTTTTATTCCGCGTATTTACTCTCGTTTGATCTCTCTCTGCGCGCGCGCGTTCATAAGAAGATAACACGAATAATACACGTGATAATTTCACAAGAAGATAACACGAATAACACACGTGCGATTTAGTTCATTATTTTTCTTTCTTACAGACTCGAAGTTTCTAGAAACTTCGTTGCTCGACGGTGTGGGAGAACATTTTTTTTTCTTCGAGATGTTTCCCGGTTTTATTTTCTTTCAAACAAAAGTCCAATAGGACAAAACAGCTTGCAACCAGCTAGTTAAACGTGTAAAATCATTTTGTGACCTAGAAGAACTTTCCTTTCTACGCGTCTCTGCGTTCAAATATATAAAACATTCTTATGCAAATCGGTATTTGTGAATAGCGACGAATCTGCGTAACAGTAGTCATTCATGTCCGCAGTATAATGGAGGGTGTCGAATAAATCATAATAATTACTATATTTTTCGAGTGTCGAATAAATCATAATAATTACTACATTTGCGTCACTCATTAAAATCCTAAACTTGAGAATCTTTATATCATAAATTACTGATTTTCTACTTGGTATTATTTAATAAACGTTTGCGGAACGATTGTTTCTTACATTTCTAAGAAATGCCGAGAAGAAAAACTTTTACAACGCGTATAAATAAATCATTATTTGCGTCACTCATTAAAATCCTTGAGAATCTTGATCTCAAATTACTGATTTTCTAATTAGTATCATTTAATAAACGTTACAAAAAACGATTGTTTCTTTTTTTTTTTTTTAATGCCGAGAAGAAAACTTTTGCGTAGTACGAACAAAAATCTCTTGAAAATCATCACAAATGCAACATTTAATTGTCACGTGTCAAATATTTTTAGTTAGAAACTGACTGGTTTTTTTTTGTCAAACGCTTCTCTTTCAATTGTTTAGAAATCGACGTTTTCTTAGTTTCCATCCGACGACAAGTTTTCGAAGAGACACTCGGAAAGATATTTTTGAATAAGGTCATAAAGTCACACCCTGATAAATATCAGAGGAAAGACACGTTGGCCGTTTTTGTTATCGCATATACGTGTGCACACCAGTGCACGGTAGATCGCGAGAATATAAATACTGTGGGAGACGAAGAAGAAGACGAACTATCCGAAAATGTTGTGCGTGACAATTTTTCTCGCTTGTTTCTTGGCTTTGTGCTACTACAGTTGCCGCAAACCGAAAGATTATCCACCTGGTAGGTGCAAAAAAAAATATTTGACAATATTTAAACTCGTGATACCACATGTAACAACAATTTAAAAAAATAGATTACAGTATGAGAACGTATTGAGTGATTGCGCGTAACTTGGTGAGTGCGCGTGTATTTTTCCCTTCCGATCTTGTTTTTATAATTGAAGAAATTACTGATTCGCAATCAATTTCGCAAAAATTAGATCGCTAATGTGATTTTACGAGACGCGCATTAAATAGCGCGATTGCACACGCAGGTCCACGATGGCTGCCCCTCCTCGGATGTTTTATCAAATTTAAATGGTTGCATTTGAAACACGGATACATGCACATAGCCATGCAAAAATTAGCGCGCACATACGGGCCGATATTCGGACTGAAGCTTGGAAATCAAAGAGTCGTCGTGATTTCATCGTACGATTGGGTAAAAAACGGTCTTTTGCATGAAGAACTCAACAGCCGACCGGACGGATTTTTCTTCAGAATACGAGCGTTTGGAAAAAGAAAGGGTGAGTTGTCATCGTGTTGTCATCATAGAGCTTGTAGATATGGAGTGGGAAATAGCGGCGAAAAGCTGTGAGCAAGATCTTGAGAGACAGAAGATATAATTCTGTCCTGCTCACGACTGTTTTTCTATCTGCGCATAAACAACGCTTCGCCAATCGAAATGTTTTTATCAAGTTTGAACTTGATCGCACATCCCACTCCATTGCTTGAATAGGCTATTCCCACTTCATATCTAGAAGCTCTATGGTTGCTCATTCACATTAAAGCAAATCTTAAAATTTATTTTGCGTTAATTTGTTCTCAACGCGCGCGTCTGATTTTTAGCCAATTTTAAAATCGCTGCAAATCATTGTTTTTATATAACAATGACGCGGTGCAGCTAATCGAATTTTTCAAACTCTATCTGTTCGGGACACAGGCATATTGTTTACCGAGGGAAATACGTGGTCGGAGTGCCGCAAATTTACGGTGAAACATTGGCGATTGTTCGGTAGCGGTCAGTTCGTTATGAAAGATCGTTTAGCCTTCGAAGCCAAGAATCTCGTTAAACATCTGGAACGAATGAGCGCGAGCGACGTGATACCCATGCACAGAGTGTTTGACATCGCGGTGCTCAACTCTCTGTGGATCATGATTGCCGGTCACAGATTCAATTACGAGGACGGAAAAGTTAAACAAGCTCTCACGCTTGTACACGACGCTTTCAGGTAAACATTTGATGAAAATTATAAATTCGCTACGTTCGAAAAAATCACAATCTCTACAAAAATATTGCCAAAACGTTATCCACAATATATGAAAGTCACAAGTACATTGTTTTTCTGATATATCGTACAGATTGATGGACACCATGGGCGGAGTGCTTTCGCAGATGCCGTTTTTGCGTTTTCTCATCCCGGAATTATCGGGTTACAACGAATTAATGAAAATTCTGAAAAATCTGTGGCGCTTTCTCGACGAGGAAATCAAGATGCACGAGAGCGACTCGATCCAAGATAAACCGCGCGATCTGATCGACGCGTTTCTTTTGGAGATCTCGAAGAACGACGGAGTTCAGAATACGATTTTCGATCGTGAGTGATAATTGTCAAGAAAATAAAATCAGAAAATTGATTGACTGTTTGTGAGACACGCGTAAATGTTCAATTTCACAGGTGAAAATTTATTGATATTATGTCTCGATCTCTTCCTGGCCGGTTCGAAAACAACCACCGACACCTTGGCCACGACGTTTCTCTTTCTATCGTTGAATCCTCGTTGGTTGAAGGTGATACAAGCGGAATTAGACAACGTTGTCGGCAAACACAGAGCTCCCACCGAAGACGATCTATCGTTCTTGCCAATAACGCAGGCCTTCTTAGCCGAGGTCAGACATACCAATCCTAATTCTGTGAATTCCGGACATTACTGTCTGAGCAATTATTGAAAATGAGAAGATCTCATTAACTATTTATAATAATTTTGATCTGTCAGATAGGGATTTGATAATTATTATTATTAATAATTATCAAAAATACACACACATTAATAGACATATTAAGACATTATAATCGAGACGTGTAACATAAGCGGCGATTTGAAACGCACTGACTCCATACGTGAAATGAATTAATGCAGGCGCAGAGATATCTGATTCTGGCGCCGCTCGGCGTCCCCCACAGAGCCGAAAAAGACGTCTTCCTGAACGGATATCGAATACCCAAGGTGAGGCATTTCGAAATTTCCTGCAAATATACACAATTTACCGATATATATATATATATATATATATATGTATGAATTTATATCTCATTGCACGTATATTACAAACCACGACGAAATCTCGTACTTTCGCAGGACGCAATTGTTCTCTTCAACTTGCACAGTGTTCACAATGACACGCAGTACTGGGAAGAACCAGACAAATTCCGTCCGGAACGATTTCTCGACGAAGAGGGCAAATTTCGTCGGAACAATTGCGCCTTACCTTTCGGACTAGGTAAAGTGTTAGGTGTTGCAAAGTACATACATTGTACACTTTATGCTTATGTTTGTTTCTCCACATCGCGCGAATCTTACGTTTCGCGCGTCATAATCAACTCGCGCCCATTGTGATTTTAAGAACAATGCGAGCTGTATTATTATTACGTGCGTTTTCAGGCAAAAGACGCTGCCTGGGAGAACAGTTGGCACGCTCGTCGTTGTTCTTGCTGTTTACTTATACTGTGCACTACTTCGACATGGAAATCTCGCCCTTTCACGACAAACCGGACCCGAACTGCAACGACGGCTTCACCTTGTCGCCGAAACCGTTTTATCTCAAACTTACAAGAAGACTTCAGAATTGTTTATAAAACTGTACGTTGGTAATTATTTGTTTTTTTAAAAGTAAAAAGCAAAAACCATAAAAAATATATAATATACATAAAATATATGTATAATATATATATATATATATATAATATCTTAAGACAAAGTATTTTAAGATTGAAAAAAACTGCTATGTAAGAAGTAAATGATATATCCTAAGAATTAAAAACAATGCCACAATTCATTTAAAACGCATAATCTTCATATATGCATCATTTATTTTTATTTTTATACTTATAACATCTTATGCATCAAAAAATTTTTTATCCAAAAAATTCGACATATGTTAAGAATGTTTTGAAGAATTAATTTTTAGCAATTGAATTCATTTGTCTAATATAAACAAAGTTATCGTGGAACGATTAGCATCTCATAAGGCTTCGGGTTTATCGTCAATCCTATGTTTACTTCTATTTTGATGGAATCTTGATTGTTCGGCGGAAGAACCCGGTACTTTTGCATCACGCCAACGAAGAAAAAGAACAACGCCCATTTAGCGAGTATTTCTCCGGGACATCGTCGTTTCCCTGAATAAACAATATAAGAAATGATTTTCCAACCAACAAAACGCCAAGAATAAACGAAATGTTATTTCGATATCGCGACGTTTAGCTTTGCAACAACGTAAATTATTGCACTACGAATGTAGTGAGTTACTTGCCTTTTCCGAATGGTATTAGGTTTTCATCTATTTGAAAAATGCCGTCCTTCAGAAACCTTTCAGGCTTAAACAACATCGGATCGGGAAATAGCGACGCGTTTTGATTGTTAGAAGCTATGTTGAACAAAACTGTGGTACCTCGCGGTACTTTGTAATTCTCGATTGTTGTCTCTTCGAGCGTTTCTCGATTTATCATAGGGACTATCATCCATTTCCTAATGCACTCTGTTATCACAGCCTCGGTATAATGCATTTTAATTCTATCGTTCGTATCGGGAAATCTGTCGGAACCGATCACTCGATCGATCTCTTCGTGCAGCTTGCGCTGTATATCCTGGTCGTTGGCCATTTCTAAAAAAAGAAATTCTAAGGTCGGCGTCGTCGTGCTAATTCCGGCGATAAAAAAGTCCACCAAGATGATAAGCAGATTGTTATCTGAAAAGAATGCGTACGTAAGAAAATTGAACACCTGTAGTTTCGGGAGAACATTCGCGAAGAAAACACTTTCTCTCGACGGTGCTTTCATTAGCACACTCCGATTTGCCGGGGGAAGCGTTAATTTCTTCGAGCGCGCGTAATATCCGAGAGATAAAAAGAAGCTTCGTGTATCTTTTATTATGTAAATAGAACATTTTTTAGAAAGTAACGAAGAGTGCGTAAGAGAACGCAATCATCTTATCTATGGTGCAATTTGTTACCAATTCAAAGCAACGCCGCGTACATTGTGTGACACACATAACGACGTATTGACAACAAAAATGCAAGAAATTATAATAATTATTTTGCGACTGGAAAAGGCTCTTGTAAGAGGTCGAAACGTTTTACTTTTACGTGCGTATTAAATTTTTAAGTCTGTTTAAATATTAAACATTTAATCATTTTTGCTCGAAATTGACCTTTATTTGTAGATTTATGTTTTAGAATATAAAAAAAACTCATACCCTCAAATACAGAGTCATTTTTGTCGTGCTGCGACATTTCGCGAAGAAACATGTCGATAAAGTCCGTCTCACTTCCATTGCAATATCGCATTTTGTGGTCATTAATAGTATCCTAAACAAAATCAATCACAGCAATATAGTGTGTCGTAAATGATTCGACTACAAGACAAGCGCCAAAATTAAAATAATAAATTAAAAAAGTGGAAAAAAAGATCAATGGAACAGACAAGTAAACATTGATCTTTTTTGCATTTAAAATATTTTTTTTTAAAAGCTTCGTCAAATAATTCTGTTTAAAATAAAAAAATTAAAAAAAGAGATTACGTATACCATTAAAAGATTCTTGAGCTTTTCATTTAATTCGGTTAAAACTTTGTATCCAGTCATATGGGGTGCGACGTAACGTAACCAGGGTAGTGACGTCAATATTCCTCCGGACATGTCGAACAATTTCGCGCGACTTTCGATCAGATGCAAAAATGTCTGCAATCTCTTGTCGTTATCAAAACAATGTTTTCCTGCGATCAACGACCAGAGCGAATTGATCGTTGCGGGTGCGATTACAGGATTCATATATCGTACATCTTTCTCTTTCAATCTGTCTAAGATAATCTGAAGTTGGTTCAGCAGAAACTCTATCATTCTCCGCTGACCGTAGCCGATCTGTTTCATTGTGCGTAATGACCAGGCGCGCAAATCTTTGTGCTCGCGACCGTCGTTCATCGTGAGACCTTTGAAGACAAGGGATTAGCAACAATAGCAATAAAATTATGAGAAAACATAATCATAGCGTAAAATTGATTTTTGATAAAAGTCCTCAAGTAGCAGCGACGTTCTTGCTATCCAAATTTAAATACACATCAACTCAAATTTCCAACCTTTTTTCATTCCCATGTTCCGCAGCTTGGACAATGTGTTCCAGGGCCTAGCGTTAAATTCGTCTTTTTGCATCAAGATGTGCATGAGCTTAGGGTCGGTGATAACTATCACATTATTATTAGCACCCAATTGCAAACTTATTATATTACTCTTGTATTTTTTGCTAAGATATTCAAAAGCAAGATATTGCGCGCCGAGTTCTTTGGTTAATTTGTGCACATAATTAAGATTTCCGATTAACGGCCAAGGAAAAGGACCTAAAAGTTTAGCATTGAATATTTATTATTCTGTTGTATAAACGATTCTTCGTTCGAGAATAAAATTTTTTTTTATTACACTATAATAAGACGAATAAATCTTGATGAGTATACAACAAAAATCTGTAAGTCATCAGTCATGTAAATTGCAAAGTAATCTTAGTTTAACTTAGAAAGATAAAAATATATTGTCTAAGATAAAAATCTTAATTACCTGGTGGATAATGCCGTCGTTTTTGTCGCAATTTTACACAAAGCAACAGGATAATTAAGATAAGCAGAATTAATATTGTGGTCATATTTCACTGATAATTTTTTAATTTTTAAAGACACGATTTCCAACACCGATGCGTTCTATTTGTTCGGATAACCCTGCTATATAAATATATACACATGAGCTTTTACCGATTACAGGTTCAAAGTTTATCATTAATTTTGAAATGATTCTCGATTTTATATCGCGCCAGTTCGATTTCGTAATTACACAAATATTTAAAAATTTACTATTTAAAAATTTATCATAAAATAAACATCTATCTGAATGCGTGTATGTGTGTGTATGTGTGTAATACACGGTGTTGAACTCTTAATCCTTAATCAAGCTCGACAATTAGTTCATCAGATCGAATAAGAAATGCCCGCGACAATAATTGCGCTAATAAATTGTAGGTCGCTTACACAATCAGCTAGACTGCTGGATTGTAGCGAGAGATGTGCATTTTTCATGTGCTGCGAGAGCTACAACGTACGTTTATTAATACAATCGCGTTCAGCAGGATTTTACGTAACGGTTTCTTTTTCTTCAATTGTTGAAAACAATCTACGTTCAACAGGAAATCACGAGTGTGATCACAACGAGAATAAACGTCACAATAATAAAAAAAAAAAAAAAAAAAAAAAATTTGCGAAACAGTTGACAAAATATCGCAATCGTTGCGTTTTGTCGAAAATGCGACCGATGATTAAAATTAGAGAAAATAGACAAACGATGTGAAAAATGTATATGAAATATACACATGTACTTACACAATATAGAATGCGGAATATAATCCAAAAACTACAGAGTGATGCGGTAATTAATATTGGCGCAATTTATCTAATATAACTCGTGGTGGTAGTTTTGCTGTAACGCTTTTCAGTAGAAGAAAAAAAAGTTCTTACAGTCTCTTTCGTGCTTTTCGTTACGCTTAGATTAAGTTGCGGCCTCCTACTTTGTCAGCTAACTGAGAAGTGACGAGAAGCGATGACACAGAGCATGTAAAAGATAAGAAGACAATAAGAGAGAATATATATGCGTGCGGTTCTTTTTATATGATTGGTCAATAGGCTAATCATTATGATCATATTATTAACATGTTGAGTGCCATGTCAGTCATCGGTGACTGACACTAGGTGACGCGCGCTTCTAAGCGCGTGGCCTGACGGGGGGATTTCCTTAAGAATTCGCGAGACCGACAATAGAAACTTGTAAACCGACGTTTTTATAACTTAACTTTCCCTAATTCCTAATTTTATTTACTCTATCACATAAAGAGTGCTTCTACCAAAGCAAATAAATAGAAAAACCTATATAGTGCTTTTGAAAAT
>QVNW01003454.1:0-20080 GCA_014825475.1 Pseudomyrmex flavicornis
AAAAAGTGCGTTAAATATTATATGCTTTCAACGAAATACCGATTGATTTTTATTTCGATCCACGATAATAAATAGCGTTATCTTTATGTTTGGCAAAGTTTAGCTATGACAAGGTTAACTATGCCGCAAAATTTTGAATGAGAAAACAGTAAAAAATAAGATACTAAGATAAATCCTACAAGTGTTATAAATAATACAACATATTTTAACCGATAAAAGGAGTGACAGTATTATTTTCTCACAGTGACAACACAGCTAACTCATTGTAGTTGATACATAAATCATGTAGAGCCGGCCTAGTGGTCTCGCGGCCTGAGCGCGAGGGCTGCAAATGGGAAGTCCCGAGTTCGAATCCACATCGTTGTATTTTTCCGGGTGGATGGGCCGGATTAGGGAACTTTATCGATGTTAAGTACCATTACCCATTTTCAAGTCGCGTTTATCGATTGAAAAGCGAACTGAATCGGGCCTCCGAATGGATCGTGGATATAGAAGTGAAGTGTTGGAAAATATTGTAACGTTGAAGGGAATCAATTAAACTTTCTCCTCCTCCTACATAAATCATGTAATTTTCTCTCATTCAATGAAAAACAAAAATAGAATGATGCAATAGCGCAAATAACGCGTTCCACGAACTCAGCATAGATCGCAGAAAGAGAAAAAGTACTTCTGTCTCTCAGATCTTGCTCACATTTCCCACTCATTGCTTGAATAGGCTATTCCTACTCCATATCTATAAACTCTATGATATTCCTATGTCCATGGTTATTACTGGCAGTACTGAAAAACTATAGTATACGTTACGTAAACCTATAGATTTTCAGTACTGCCAGTAATAACCGAACAGAGCCGTACTCGGCGAGTGTCAACGATCAGCTGATCGTAAAATACAAATGATAATAGACGTTTGTGGTGTAACGAAATGGAAACTTGATTATGTTTATTCTGTATCTCTTTATATAAATCTCACAAATAATCTCACAATCTTCAAATGATAATAACTAACGATTTTGACAAGTAGATCTTTGCACTCTTCATTTCAAGTAAAATAAATTTAAAAACAAAAATGAAGAGAGAAACAGAAAGTGCGAAAATTTCAACTGATTGAACGGATATACTTATCTACATTTCTAAACTATCTAACTTATGTGTAACAATTTAATCAGATACTTTGTATAAAATAACGAGCGTCTATTGCGATTTAACCTTGGTGAATAACTCCAAGACTGCTCCGATTCGAACTCATGACCTATCTACCATTTAACTTTAAATTTCACTCTCGTGGAAAATTTTTTGTTAGAACGAACGTGCTGATGTTTCTGCTCGTGTCAGCATTTGTCTTTTTGTGTGTGCATTATCTGTCAGCACGAGAATGTTCACCGAACAAACGAGTTCTGGACAATAAGCCCAAGTACAGACTGATTGTTCTGATCCTTAGCAGTTTGGATAATCTCGAACGTCGAGATATCATTAGAAAGACCTGGCTCGCCGATCATAGCCAGGGAACTATGGTGAAGTACTTCTTCGTTCTCGGTATTCAAGATATTTTACCGGAGCAAAGAAACACTCTGCAATCAGAGAAGGAGAAGTTTGACGATCTACTGCTGCTGCCCAGATTACAAGACTCTTACAACACACTGACGAAGAAAGTGCTTCACGCACTCAAAGAAACTTACGAGCGCTACAGCTTTGACTACTTGCTGAAGTGCGACGACGATTCTTATGTCTTAGTGCACAGGATTCTGAAGGAATTGGACAGGTGGGAGAGCAAAGGTACTAGAAGAGAATTATACTGGGGCTTCTTCAACGGGCGAGCACAGGTGAAGAGAAGTGGTCCCTGGAAAGAAACAGATTGGATAATGTGTGACTATTATTTGCCTTATGCTCTGGGCGGTGGATACGTCTTGTCCTACAATCTCGTCAAGTTTATTGCCAACAATGCAGACATTCTAAAGTGAGTATACACACGATTGCAAAAGTATTTAAGTTGTACTTAATATTTGCTTGTTGGATATTTTTAGACATATAAAACAAGAGAGTTAGTTTGTTTTCTTGGTCTTCTTCGTGTATTTATAATCTCTATAAAACAAAAAAAAGAACAAACTCTGCTCACGAGTTTAGAATTATCGATGTTCCAGGCTGTACAATTCGGAAGATGTCTCGGTCGGTCTGTGGCTGGCGTCGTTGGCGAATATCGAGAGGAAACACGACGTACGCTTCGACACGGAGTACAGATCCCGTGGATGCTCCAATCAGTACATAATCACTCATAAGCAAACGATTCAGAATATGCGAAGTATGCACGAGTATTATCAGGCTTCTGGGACGCTTTGTCCCAAAGAAATAAGGAATCGTATGAGTTATCAGTACAATTGGACTGCACCACCTAGTCAGTGCTGCAACAGACAATCCGGAATTCCTTAATATCACGCACAGCGTAATTCTCTAGTCTCACTTTTTGATACTCGCTCAATGTTCCAATATCTTGCTTCATTCTGTAAATATAAAAACTGTATTAGCGTTATATCAAGTCATTAGGACATTCATTTATGTGCATTCTATTTATATTTACTATAATTTTATATGTGTATAGTTTCTTACATATTAAGTCATTTGTGTTAATTGCGTCTACATGAAAATGTATTCTAAGCAATATTATTGAACAAGAACAAAAAAAAAAAGCGGAAAAGATTATAATCCTATAAACTCCTACAATCCTCAAAAGATAGATCCTTAATTTGAATTTTATTTGTGGTACCGGGAATGCTGTTGCAACCGGTGAAAACCGCTTGTAAATATAATATTTTTTAAATACCAGCAATGAATAGATAGATGTAAAAATACAATTAAAAGTTTATTGAAATATTTTAGTTATACATGAAATATGCAGATACATGGAATGTACATTTAAAGATGTAAAACGTACAAACAGTAGTAATTTTAATAAGATTAAAACTATAATACAAAATGTTAATGCGTGCGCTGAATTTTGAAAAAAAGAGATATTAGGAATAGAAACTATAATTTTCTTTTAATACTTTAAATAATGAAGTTTTTCCAATTGTTCTCTGTGTTCGTACGCACACAACAATATTACATATATCTTAATACATAATATAAGATGTTTCAGAATTAAGAAAAATTTTTTATAATAGCTTTCTGATTAAATTTAGTGACGAAAGTTTTAACACCAAAATGTCGAGGCTGTTTAAATGATAAGTGATTTATTTAACGTAAGAATAACATTTTGGTGCAGAAATATTTAATATTTCTTTAATATTTTGTGTAAAACCGTTAATAGATTAATAAATACATTTTGTGTTATATAAGATAAGTTATATTTCTTTAATAACAACAATAATAATAAATACAATCCTCAGGCTCGTGAAAAAATCGAATTTATATATTAAAAAAAACAAACAAACAAATTCGAGCCAAGCACAAGAAATAAATTAAATTCACAAAGACTAGATTCTTTGCACGACGTTTAATTCAAATACTTTTATCTCTAAGTCTCTGAGAAAGCTATTCTTAAAATTGTGTCTGCTAATTCTGAAACAACGTGTATGTAATATTTCTCTCTCCTTCTATAAATAGAACTGTATAATAGAACTGTTCTATAAATATATAATTATGTACAATAGAACTGTTCTAAGTCTGTGATAAATATATCAAAAAGTTGATCTGTTGTATTTAAAATTAGTAAACTTTCACTAGCAACTTAACAAAAACTTTATCAAATGTTTGATACATGAAAAATAAGATTAACGTACGAATTTTAGTCAATTCCTTAGTTAACCCTTTCATTACTAGCGCCGATTAAAGTTTTTAATCGGCATCCGTTCAAAAACCAGTGTGTACGAGCGCCGACTATAATCAGCATCCACGTAACGAGTTGGACTAAAATCGGCGCTTGATATTTTACATCAGTTTGGTTTTTAACATTTAAACAATTATTTTATAAAACTATACATTTTACTCCAGTATTTACAAAATAAGCATTCGTAGAGGATTTCTCCGTACAGAGAAAACACTCGCGCATACGCCGTAACGAAAGGGTTAATGAAGGCAAAACAATTTTACGCTCCTTTTATGCAAGAAGTTTGCTGGCTTTAACTATATTCTATCTGATTGAAGAAAAAAATGCGATCCTTCTTTCTTAAATATTTACACTCTCCACGTTAATATATCATGCTCATTTACAAATAAACTTTGTCGTTTGCAGCAAATATACCTACTATCTACACATGATTGTTTAAACAATGCATTCTTTTGCATTCTTTAATGTAATATGTTATACCCTAATTTTAGAAATGATGTACAGTTGTTTTTAATACTGCAACATGAGCCGGTTCTAACTCTCCCATGTAAAGTTTACTTCTTTTTACGATCTAATGTACATTTGGGACAATACCACTTTCCTTTAGGTTTTGTAGTTAAACCTACACAGGCAAAGTGGAACCACTCAATAGGACACTGGAAAAGAAAAATGAACGATTAATAATTACGTCAACAATTATAAAAATCTTCTACATTAAATGTAAAAAGTAAAAAAGCAAGACTACATCTTTAAAAAATAGAAATATTCACAGCCTTCCTATATTTATTTTAAGTCAATGATGATAATAAATAAACAGATTTTGTAATTGAAAATGTAATTGAAGTTTTTACAAGGAATAGATTTAAAAACAATATAAAAGAAAGTAAAATGACACAAATGCAGTTCCAACTGAGAAGTCATGTATAAAAATATTTAAAAAACACCATTGTGTTAAGATATAAATAATGGAACATACATCTGGATTGTCACAACCAATCATTTCTCCATATGATACTTGATGACAGAGGCAGTAAGTTGGTTCATTAGGATCAACCGGCATATCTAAGACGTCGGCTGGGTGTCCAAGTGCTGTCGAGTCTACCTGAACACCACCAGCAGTAGCACCGGTCGAAGATGCTGAAGCCACAGAGCCACCTAATAAAAATGCACACATTTATATCAAATATATAAATTTAAAGTTTGCTATATCCAACCTTTTTTTTGTTTTTTCCTTGCATTTTTGCCTTCATCGTCACTGCTAGCCACATTGCCCTTTTTTCTCTTTTCTTTTTCTTTGAGTTTCTTTCTACCTTTTTTGCTGGCATTGCTCTCCTCTACAGCAGCTCTACTGCTATTTATCGTCATATCCTGTATTTCTGCCTCAAATCTCACTAGATCTGAATCCAATCGTCTAATATGCTTATCAACCAATTCATAGGTTTGAATAGCTAATTGGACTTTGTCGTCTCCATATTCTTTAGCTTTGTTAAAGAGATGCTGAATATGAGAAAGCTCTTCTTTTCTTTTTTCTTTTGCTTCTGTTGACGAGTCTTTATTTTTTGCATTCTTCAAGAAATCATCTGCCAGTTTGTCAATGTCTTTCATCAATCCTTGAGCTCTAGCATCTAAATCTCTCATCAGAGTAAAATTTCTTTGTAATTCAATTGGCAAATGCTCAAGACCTGCAATATGAGGTTTCTCTTAGTTATAATTGAAAAAAGTATTTTTACAATGGTTATTTTCCATAAATATATTATGGAATTACAATAAATTTAAATATATTATTTAAATTTATAAGATAAAAAATATTATTTAACATATTATTCTCATTCTTGTAAAACAATAATGCAGCTCTGTTCTAGGATTGATTAATAAACATATCTACTTACTTATAGTACAGCATTTCTTCATAAAAAAAATAATTGAAAGTGTAAAGTAACTGGTAGATATTTTATTGTCTACAAATTGTCCAATATTTTTTCTTCTTATTATAAAATTAATTTCTTAATAATCTCTCATGAAATTACCACAAGCTGTAATATAACTTGCAACTTATCTTAAAGTTGACAAACTTGATTTTAAACTTAGTTTGGATATCTACATGCCTGAGAGTAAAATATTGTTTTTCCCCACAATTTTATTATCTTAGTCATTAAGATATATATCAACAAAACAAAAGTTTTGCATACAGAGCAAGCAAAAGTTTGTTACAGAAGAAAGATTCAAGGAAAACGATAGAATACAAATTAACCCTTTGCAGTCAGATGTGGGTCATTTTTGAGGTCTGACCACGAAAAGAATTAAAAATAACCAAAACCAAATCATATAATTTAACTATTTTTCGTTATTTTTTATACAAAACGAGTTTGTTTTGTATTTGTACATAACAAAACACACCATCACACAAAACAGCAAATCATCAAAAATACTTACTGTCGAGATAATGTTCTAAATACAGCGCAGTTGTCATGGTGGTTGTACTATATTTTCATGTAAAAAATACAAATGCGTAACGACACAAATAATAATAATTTTACATCTGCAAAAACTAGCTATAAAATAATAACATAACGATTAAAATTAACAAATACGATATCACTAAATTTCATTTCCTATAATTTGGTGACGTTATAGCTCACAATCAGTGGATCGTTTGCATTTGATCATGGTTTCTTCCACCATGCATTTGATTTCCTGCTTCCTATATACCTACTTATTTGACTTCACTAATTTGCACAGAGAAAACAGAACTGCAGGTGCAGAGTGCAGGACGTTTCCCTTTAGGATTGTTTAGGATGCAGTACGATAAAGGGTGCTTTCCAACTACGCACACAGGCGACACTGTGTAACACAGTGTCCATTAGTGTGAGAAAGAGGATATCAGTGTGTCTCACTCACACTAGTGGACACTATGTTACACAGTGTCGCCTGTGTACGTAGTTGGAAAGCACCCAAAACGGCAGAAAAGTATGGTGGGAGATCAACCAACCACAAATAAACGAGCAATTCTGTTTTAATTTTAACTCAGGAATCCACAAAAGTGGAATGAAAAAAACAAGTTATGGTAAAGTAATCAAGGAAGTAATCAATGAGAGTAATTTGTCTTGTAAAATTGTATCATATGACTAAAAGAGCACCAAAAATCAGAACGGTATGGCTCGTTTATTTGCGATTGATCTTTCTCATCATACATCTTTTCCGTTTTCGGTTTGCATGTGATCACATCTTTGTTCCTTCGTCTGGTGACAACTGGATTCACTGGATACTAAAGGTGCAATGTGAATTATCGATGAAAATAGCTGTTATTGTTTGGTATTGTTGGAGTTGAGTGTCACTGTGCGGTGTATGATACATATGTATAACATGGCCAACATGGTTGCTTTCGTTTCTGGTAGGTCGAGGTGATTGTATTTATTCGTCGAAGAAAAAACAAGATGACTTTCCATTAATTCAAGATAGCGTGCATCCTGCTGGTAGTCAAATCGTACCAGCAACAGGATTCGCCAGAGTTCACCGCGATCACCAAAGATTTCATCAGTCGTAATAATTATATCGTTAAAAAAAAGCTGTGAGTATACTTTTGACACATTTTAAAATGCTTTTCTCTTCCTCACGTACATACAGATAAATGTAAATATATTATTTACTTGCTGTATTGCAGAATTTAAACAATTTGTAGAAATATCTATAAAAACAATTATAGAAATATTTCTTCTATTGAGTTAACTATTGGTTTTCTAAGTTTTATAATTATGGAACTCTCATGAGAGAGTTTTACATTTTTGTCATATCTATTTTTCAATTTAAAATTTTTTAAAATGTTTCTAAACTGTGTTTTAATGTATTTTTGTAATTTCTGGATAAAAAACTTTTTATATTTATTTTTAGATATAGTAGTAAGTAAAGAGTTTACATACACACACACACACACACACACACAGTTTTTGTAGCTCAAGATGGTGAAGTTATATGCACTATCTATTCTATATAAAAATCCTACATCAGCAACTACATTAAAAGGAGCTTATGATGTAGAGTCATTCTCGTTTTTTCAAAGAAGCAGTATTAAAGAATTCATGTGCTTTGTTAGTAAAACTATAGTGGAAAGAACACAGACATGTGCCAGGCAGAGTGTTAAAGAAGCAGGTATAATGTGTAACATGTGTATATATAACTTCTAATAAAGTTTTACAATTAGATCAGAGTTTTTCACACAAGTAATTAACAAATATTATTAATTGCTTACAGAGTACATGTGCCATGTATATGTGCGTGCTGATAATCTTGCTGCAGTGCTCATTTCGGATCATGAATATCCCAGAAGAGTGGCACACACTTTGATCACAAAGATGATGGATGAGTTTGCGGCCAAGAATCCGCCGTCAACATGGCCCTCATTGAAAGAAGCGACTACTGATTTCCCACAAATCAACGTATATCTAGCCAAGTATCAGAATCCTGTTGAGGCAGATGCGCTAACAAAAATGCAAAATGACCTGGACGAGACAAAAATTATTCTGGTAAAACTTGATGATTTGTTCTTTTTTCTTGCTAAGCTTAAGAAATTTCAAAGCAAAGAGCTTTTGTTTAGTCAAATTATAGATTATGCAAATTAAATCTGTTCTTACATAAAATGAGTATTAAGCACTCACAATTCTGTTCACATGTTTTTATCAGCACAATACCTTAGACGCGCTACTACAGAGAGGAGAGAAGCTGGACGATCTGGTTTCCAAGTCGGAAGGTCTCAGTGCTCAGTCAAAGGCATTTTACAAGACTGCGCGGAAAACCAATTCCTGTTGTAGCTTAGCTCCGTAGAATGTATATCTCTGTTTTTGCGAGCTTCGCCGCTTCGTTATTGATAAATGTGACTTCGAATTTTTATAATTTTCTCATAATACAAGCAAATGCCGAAAATTGAAATGAATGAATATATAAATTCACGGAAAAGAAGAAATTTATATCCAAAAAGAGAAGGGAGAGGAGAAAAGAAATGGTAAAAAAAAGATTATATATATATATATATATAAATATACATAAAAAGGGAATATTTTAGTAAATTTAAAAAAAGATATATATATAAGAGAGAAGAAGATGGATTTTTACCATCGATTTTTTGGCGGAACACATTGGTTTATTTAATTTGTAGAATATTTTGGAGAAACAAGAGCAGCAAAAAAACCACTGCCGGTTCCTCTCACTTAAGTAAAATTTTTATATACGGATATTTCGTGTCCGTAAAATTCGTCTACCTGCAAAAACGGCCCTAAGTCATTGCGGCATACACATATGGGAATTACTTCCGAGATGTTTAGAAAAACTGACTGATGGAACCTTAGAATGTCAAATGTCGCCTTAAACACATTCCGAATGCACCCTTTCTATGTATCCTTTTTATGTGTGAATAAAACAACCGCGAATGAGTAAACTCTATAACGTGCTAAAATGTTCGCTCAAGATTTCAAGAACCCAGCCACAATTTTGATAAAATCATACATATATTACACATTTCTTCCTTAAATTTTAATTAATCAACAGGTTTTTATATGTTGATATATCAGATAAACAAAATAATATTTTTTTCTGTCTACGTATTCTCATATTTTCTATTGGAGTGAGTATTTTAGTGTAATATAAAGTTAACTTGCTATAATTAAATAAGAGATGTGTCTCCGTACAAGTGATTAGATTGCAATTTGTTTACTTGTACCTAACCACAAGAGTGAAGTAATCAAAGAAACATTTTCTTTGTGATAAGTACAAGTTTTGTAAACGATAAAAAAATTAATTTTACAATCTTGAATTTCACAGATTTTACACAGTTACATCGGGAAGTCAGTCATTAATATTACAACATACTAGAATCAAATTCCATAAAAAAATTTAAAATAAAAATTGTTTGATCTATATGTGCTAATTCTTATCTTTTTCAACATATGGACTCTCTAATTAAAAATCATGAATCATAAATGAATCATGAATAAATATTATATCAATGTTTGCATTACGTATCTTGAGGAATTTAATGAAAGCTTACGATTGTCGAAATTCCAACGTAAAACTTGATATGTGTCTTGAAAAAAAACAAAAGTATATATATATTCTGTGTATAATAACATTTACGTGACGATTATAATCTTTATACTCTATGTATGTTGAAGAATATTATAAGCCAGTAAAAATATATATTAACATATATATATATATATATATTTTCAAATCATGTGTTAATGTTATACGATGTCATGAAAAATAATAATTTATACATATATAAAAACAACTTACAAGCAAAGTTGATTTTTATTTTAAAAATGCGGTACTTCAGTGAGACATCTGTTTCTAACATGACTTTCTAGATTATCGTAATATTTATTTTCAAAACGCTCATCAAGATTTAAAATGCCAGTAGTGCGAATAAATAACGACAATAGTATAAAGAGAAGAAAATCCTTAACAAGAGTTGGAAAAGGCGTTATTTTTCGCGGTTGACACAAATATTTATTTTCATTCTAATCATCGTTTTACAAACTATCGTTTTCGCTTAAATATAGTTTTCTTGCTTTTATAACGTTGCACTGGCCTTCAGTTTATCTACTTCATTCTTTAGTATTTCTATATCCCGCGAATAAGTTATTAAAGTTCCTTCAAGAGGCGGTTTGCCCCAAATTTTCCACAGAACTTTATCTCCCTGAGCAGGATTAAATCCTTTGAAAAACTTTTGTCCGGGTACCTACAAATTAACAATATGATTATTGTCTTAAGCTGGGAAAAATAAAAAGATTGTTTTCTATAGCATTGTTCTCACTATAATTAATTTAATTAATCATAATTTAATAGTTTATTCCTTAATATCAAAAGTATTGATATTAACGGCATTTATATTTTTTTGCACAGTTATACGAAAGTTGCATTGAAGATATAAACTTATTTTGTCTTATACATACTATTTTCATTATGTCTTCTCTTTCTTTGTCTTCCTCAGGAGTATAGTGCATTTCCGGACATGATAAGTCGTATCTCATATAATCTAAGTGGAGATAATGTCTATTTATGCAAAGCCACCTCTTCCTTCGGAGCTCCTGTACGTTGTCAAATGTCCAATCTCTCATTTTTTTCTCTTTCTTGTCGTAGTCGAAATTCAACATCTCGATGTCCTCAATCATAGTGGAAATATCACCCTTTTTTGTCCAGTCATAGATCAGCACGTGAGAATGTGTTATAATTGTCTTCAAATAATCCAGTTTGTATATATTCTCAATGTCTTGCAGATAGTCTGTTGTTAACACTTTGCTATTCACTTCATATGGTATACCACGTTTTTTAATGTTTTCCTAAAAATATATTTAATACATGTTAAAAAAACTAGAAATAATGCAAAATATTCTAAATATATATATTGACATTTCTAAAACAGTAAAATTAATAAAAGTAAAACCTTGACTGTATCTACAGGTATATCCAAGTAAACGATTAAATGAGGTTTCATCATCTCTAAGTGAGTAAATTTTGCAGTATCTTGATAAAATTTCAGCGCTTGTGGGCGTATGTAATCAGCATTTGCCATTGCTTTCGCGAACACGAAATCACTATAAAAAGACCGGTTTAATACCACTCCCTGACCAGTTGACAACAAATGTAAAACGGCAGTGATGTACTGATCATATCTGAGTTGTAGGAAGCTATGTTGAAACATGGCCACATTAACGTGATGGGGATTTGTCAGAAATTTCTGGATATCACACGACTGTGAACCCGGAGACAATCTGTCATCCAATGTGCGCAGATCATATCCGTAAGGATTTATGTAAAAATCGTCGAAAGAGGGTGGTGGTAAATAAACCATTTCAAGCTCTTCCGCCAGTTTTGCAGCCACTTCAGACTTTCCTGCAGCAATGGGGCCGTCAACAACAATTATCTTGCTATTTTCGTCGCACCGATCGACCATTGGATCGAAAAGCTTAGCCCAAACACCATACTTCTTGTTGAAGTAATCAAAAGGTGCAAGCCGTCGTTGACCTACTCGCTTTGATTTATGCGAGATGAATGCTACTTGCGTTACGTTGCTGGTAGTTTTTACCTACGCACAATTAAATACAGCTTACGATTAAGTCTGACTGACTAAAAAAATTAGTTTTCTTTATATTGGTATTATTTTTGTAAACATCAGTTCGAGTGTCATTTATATATAATAAGGATCTTTAAATGTTATACATACATGAATATTGTTTATACTGATAATTCACTCGAGGGTGGTGATATAACATTGTTTCCATATTTCTGTGTAAAACTGAAATAAGATCTGTTAACACTGAGTTAACACTAACCTTACATAACTGCCTAGTGAGGTTATTGTATCCAATCTTCGCGATACCAACGCGAACAATCGATGCCATTTTTTCTTATTATAAATATGTCTCTGAGTGGAACAAACTTAAATGTTACTCGTTACACACATTCGTAAAAGAAATAAACATTGCTCGATATATTCGAGGTCTAGGTGACCTAACCTCTTCCTTGCTCCATCGACTCCAACAACTGCTTGAAGTTGGTCGTTGTTCCATATGATCCAGCGGTGCTCAATTTGTGGCTCTCCGGTTGGCAATAACGCTTGTTTTCGAAAAGTCTCACCCTTCTACGTAGTGTCTTTGGCTCTTGTAAGTTGTCAACGCGAAACTTCCGTCGGTGGTATTCGAAGTTTCGCCAAATTTCATGGGCGAATGACTGAGACACGGAAAGGATAAGAGCAAAAGAAAATTTGGATTTTAGTGGACTCGGCGTTTTAAAATTGTTTGTCGTGTGGATTCGCAGAAGCGACAACGACGACAGAAGAATGAGCGAGCTTGTTTGGGGAATAAAGAACGGCGATCTCGAGCAAGTGCGAGATATCGTCGAGAACAAGGCAAATATGACATGTTGACTCTTTCTTGAAACGTTTTAAAAATTTGCACGCACATTTTTGATTGTCATACGCTAAGTTTAAACATTTTTTGGACTGTATCAGAGATGTAATATTAAGAAAATATCTGTACACGTATTTCTAATTGTCGGAAGCACTTACAGGCAGAAGCAATCATTGCATATTAACACGTCCCTTCCTTGTTAGATGGAATTCGTATAATTAGATTTCGTGATTTATTCACAGTTAAAGTTATTATCTGTTTCCTTTTGTCCGATACAGTTTGTGAACAAAGTGCAGATACAAATTCTTTTCGTAGTTATTTTCTTACATTGATTATTAAATATTAAGTTATATTTACATATAAAATGAAGACGTGTGTTTAGCTAATCCAATTATTATTCTCAGAATATTGATGTAAATCAAATGATTGATGGGAGAACACCACTACATTATGCGGCGGACTATGGCCAGAGTGAAGTTGTCAGATATCTGTTGGAAAAAGGAGCAAATGCTAATGTAAGTTACAATTAGAACTAAACTTTTTCTGAATAGAAGAAACATAACGCTACAAGTTTTGAGAGAAATAAAGCATTGAAATACATATATAAAATTACATATACAGGCAACAGACAAGCATGGAATCACAACATTGCTGGCAGCAATTTGGGAAGGACACACAAACTGCGTGAAACTGCTGCTGGAAAAAGGTGCTAAGCCAGATGGCTTAACGCCGGATGGCACAAGCTATTTGGATGCAGCTGAAAAAGATGAGATTAAACAGCTCTTGAAACTCCACTAGCATAAAGCCAAACAAAATCAAGCAGAATCATAATTTTTGTTACTTTAGTATGTTAATGTTCCTTATAGAGAGAGAAAGAGAGAAAGAATATTCCACTCCAGCTTTGTTTTTATTTCTCGCCTATGATGACTAAGGTATCGTATTTAAACGCTCTAAATGAGTATATAGATATGTGGATGCTGTTTTATAATAATATGATACAATATATTGCATGTCGAGAGAGTGTATGATAAAGAGTTCACATTATTCTTGCGATAATTAATTGATGGTTCTAAATACACGTATAAGTTACGAATTTATGATGACAAGAGATATTATTATTCTTCGCAATTAAGAGGACAAGTTACGAAAGTTTAGTTTAGTTTAAACTTTACAGTCGTATAATATACATATAAATGTATTTTGATATATTCTATAAAACCAGTAAGCGGCTTTTACAATTGTTTGTTATTAATTTATATATAAATCCTGAGAACTTTTTTATACATTTTTACGTCGTAAATATATATTCCATTTTATACCTGATATTTTTGTCGCGGTAGATTCTCTGTATATTCTTAAGCAAAGTGCTAAAAACTCTCCTGTTGGGATTATCCGTGTGCTAAGTTGAGTTTTCCAAACGAGATATTTTGTATGTGTAAATTGCGATATAAAACAAAAAAGTAGTTTACATTTGTAATGCTAACGTCGTAATGTGTTTAACGAATGCTAAGAATGTACAATAATCAAAAATAATAAGTAAATACATAATTGTTATGAACATTGCCTTCTTGTTTTTTTTTTTCACTCAATCACACACACACACAAGCCAACTTGAATTTTATATACTCTAAAAATTTATAAAATAGTAAAAAAATACTTTTTTACATTATAAAATTCTACGCAATCATTGAAATACTTTGTAGTAATTATAATGTCTTTTTAAGTGATTTATGCAAAGTCGAAAGAAACAACAATTGTAGACCATTTATCAGACCAGAAAAATATAAATAAAATATCATGAAAGAAACATGGACGTACGAATACCTTCATCATATCACAGTATTACACATCATATCTACAGTATTGATGATGACGGTAATTTAGCGAGTTCATATCGTACATTATGAAATCTCAACTTTGCTAATCAAAGCAGAATTTTATTTACATACAATTTGTATTACCACACAAAATACACAGTTCACAGAAGACGGCCTCTGCAATTCCTTGCGCCACATTTGCAAACGATCACTTTGCCAGGTATACTTCCTACATCATAACTGTAATTCCACGTTAGTTCTTGTCCAGCTTTTATATATTGTAACGCGAAAAACGCTACCCACGGGAAACGCACGTCGTGTGTGTCGACGAAAACATTTTGCACGAAGACATTCGGATCGCAGGAGTGCTAAAACATTACGTACAAGGTCAGAATACGTCAATTTTACATTTAAAATATTACAATAAGATAGATCGTATAATTTACAAGTGTATAGACTTTGACATTTAAGAAAGTTTCACATTTTTCGCATCAAATATTAATAGAAAACACTTAAAATTCTAGTCCACTTACATTCAAATAACGACCGATATTTCCAGTCGTTTTGGCATCCATGATATAAACAGCTTCATCTTCACCAAAGTAGTCCCTCACAGATTTATGAACTGGTTTCTGTATTTGATTTGGTTCTACACTCGGTTCAAATCTACTAGGTTCTCTCACATCGTTACTTCTACTGTCATCATCGTCGCTTATATTAATTGTATCGTGATCTATTATACGATTCTCATTCGTTGACAATTTTGAATTGTCTGTCGAGTTTTTTATCATGTTTCCGTCTACACTGCTTTCTTCGGACACATCCTGGTGATTATCCGTTTTCTTTCTTTTTCGTTTTCGCAGGCGTTTCCTGAGTAAGAAAAAAATAGAGAATGCAAAAATACGATAATTAAAGATTACAACAATCATTTGAATTCATCATGTTACCTGATAGATGAAGATTCTGCAGTTGTTTCCATCAAATCTATGTTATCGGATACATAATTATTGATATCGAAGTCCTCGTCTGAGTCATTAGCGCTTTCCTTCGCGGTGTCCTCCTCGTCGCTCACTTCTTTCACAGATTCTTTCTCTTTATCATCATCTTCCTCCCCAGCCGAGATCGGCATTTCCGGCTCGAGAACATCGCTTTCATAACCCTCCTTGAAACCTTCTACTACTTCCACGTAATCCAACTCTGCCAGATACTCGTCGCCGTAATTTTTACCTCCTTCATTCGCGCCCTGTAGTATCAATAAGAAAAACAAAATTTAAAAATAAAGATAATTTTTACGAAATTAAGCAGAGTTATTAAAATTTGTTTCTGTACCTGTTCGGTGAGTAATCTTCCTGCGTATATGCAGATGAATGCGCCGAGGGGAATATCGTTGAGACATCTTATACCCCAACCGCGCGGTCCTGTTTTAAATACTTGTAATTTTAACGCGAGAGGATGTTGCACCACTCTGTTGAGACATGTCTTCACGGAACATTTGCATCCCGAGTTACACTCGTAGATTCCTGTGGTAACCGGTTCAGGCAGACGTTTGTATATGTAACCAACCGCGATATTCGGCACTTTTCCTCCCAAAGTAGCACCTTGTATCGTTAATTGCCAACACTGACATTTTGTTTTATCCTTAAAGAATAGAATTGTAGTAGAATGTACAACTTTTGTTTTAAATTGGACATTTTATAAAAAGTAAACGGAATTTTTGTACCTGACAATCGTCCTCGCAGTCGCAACTGCACAAGAACGCGGGATCGAGATTCAAATTAACACCTTCCGTTGGCTCGCGACGTGTCGTATATCTTATCGTGTCTGGCTGCGTGTGATCCAGGTCGTTCACGCACGGTATCGGCACATTTTCCACGCCATAACTGAGATCCTTTTAAACGCAAAAGTACAATGTTATTCATATTGTAATAACTACGCAATTCTACACATTTTGTGATAACAAACAAGATATCAATATACATATTTTTTTTGCGTATCGTTATTGGATATTTATAGATAAATTTTAAAATGTTAACGCAAATTTTGAGATAATTCACCTTGATGTTGATAAAACATTTCTCCACAACGAAGTCCGCGAAAGCGCGTACCCAGTAGTCAAAGTCGAACAGATCAACAGATAATGTACTACCGGTTGAGCGAAGATAACGATGCAATTCCTCCATATTTCGTAATCTGATACCGCACGGTGCCTGATATATAATGACTTTCTTGCCCTTTGAATATTTACAAAGCTGCCGATGCCAACCGCATAACAAAGGTATTGAAAGCGGCGAGAGACCCTTCAAATCTTCATGCGAAACTTTAATACCTTTGATGCACTTTGGCCCACACTTGTGAAGCACGTATTTCTTTGGCTCGTATTTTCTCTGCGTATGGTAAAACTACAAACAAAATGTTAATGTATGAAATTGATAAAAAAAAAAAACAAACAAACAAACAAATATCAATAACAGTGATTAATTATAATAGACGACAGTTATATTTAATTAGTTGATTACAAGCGAGTCGTTATGTAATTAATTTACTTACAACAATGCTGTGTGATGGTTTTGTTTCTATCACAGGATTGTACGTTATACTATCTACATTGTTCTGCCGTTTAGCAGTACTTTTTTTTGCTACCGCGCGCGATTGCTGCGGCGCAGCGGAGGACGGCGTGTCAGATGATGTGCTTGTTGCGGTTGTTGATTTTTCTTCTTGCCCTTGTTGCGTTAGGTCTTCTTCCACGTTAGACGTATATTCAACGTAAGGTAAGTTATTTTTCTATAATAAAAATCACACAAATTACATATTAAAACTATTTTAACGCTATTTGAAAAGCTATGGTGTAGTAGAAGTAATGATTTGTTTAATGTTGAAGTTTCTGTCTCGCATTGGCCTTCAAAACTTCGATGTACAAAGGAGCCAGTCTGGTCGATCCGCGATATATCCATTCAATTCTGTTATCGGTTTCGAACTGCATTTGCACTAAACTCGCGTCTATTTGTAACACTTTTGCGTTCCCCCATTTGCCCTTCCACTCAGTTTTAACTCTTTGACCTGGTTGTAGTTTTACCATTGGTCTCTCAGGATACGATTCCAAGTATTTCTTTACAAAGTCTTGCGTATCGCTGGGAACATCTTCCCAAACACGCAAAGACGGGTCCCAAACAGGAAAGATGTCCGTGTGGTTAACGTATTGAGCGTAACCATCATCAAAAAATATCAGATATCTGTAGCAAAATCATTAATGATAAGTAATTTAATATTATTAGTAGAATTAGAAAACTTTGCAAAATCTTTGAGTAAAAGTCTTATTTCTTACGGAAACAAATAAAGTTATTTATTAAATTTTTAAAACCTAACGTTTACCTAAATCTATTCGAAACCTTTGGTGCTTCAGCAACTATCCCACTATAATAATTTCTGGCAGATGTCGAATCGTGAAATACAGACACAACCCGAGTTCTAACTGGAATTATAACTGAACTCGGTTGAATCACTGCTAGATGCTTGCCGGAGATTGTCTTGACTGCCGCATTGTACTTTTTTCCCATTAGTTTTACACGGACGCTCCATGGATTCGTTGATATTATACTCAGTACCTATGGGAAAGATTCTTACATTTTTGTATTCTCTATTTTCTTATTCGATATTAAGATAGACATATGTCTAAGAAAAAAATATTTTACATAATACATTACGGAAAATGTACAAACCTTCGCTTTGATCCATGGCATAACAGGACTTTTCATAACAAGAACGTTGAGATCAACTTCCGGTCGTCGTTTAAAAAGTGGACCATTTGGTGGTAAATTAGGTACTGTTGTCTTATTACATGTTTTAATTGCCATGACATCTGGCTGATCCTGTGTCAAAATGGTCGATAGGTGCTGTATTTGAGTTACTTTCTTTGTCGCTATGGCCAAATGAATATTTTCCACGGGCTCATCAGTTATCTGTAATTCTTCCAGCATTTTAATTTGTGGTCTAAAATCTTCATATAACTTATTACGCAGTTTGTCCATGTCACGCATCATGTTCAGTATTTCGGTGTTGAGACTTTCATTTGTTTCTGTAAGAAATACAATATAAAGTGCAAACCTCATACTATTTATGTAAAAATGAATAATGATATATAGTATAATTTTACACATATGTGAGCTTTATATTTATAGGTAAAAAAGTAACTTACCATGTATTTTTTGCCATTTGTTTTTCAGTATGTCACATGCTACTCTGGTTTGCTGTTCTACGTTATATTTTTTGTAAATATTTGATAATGTATCATCTAATTTATTTTTGATGTCCAAAACTACATCTTCCGGTATATATCCTGCAAACATAAAGATAAATACAGCTTTTTCTAATAGTTTTGTTTAATGATTCTTGAAATAAGTACACCTAAATTGTATTCTCTGATAGTTTAATGTTTTAAAAAATAATATTAAGGACATACCATCATTATCAGAAGGTAACTTTTTCTTGTCATCATCAGAATCATCACTATCAGAAATTTCTACTTCCATTGTGTGATCAGGAAAATCACAATCTAACAATGACTTATTTTCTACAAAGGCTTTTACTAATTGCTGCAAATATAATTCATAATGTTAGTGCAATCTACAATCTTTTAGTATATTGTTCAATCTTTTCCACATCTTCAGTGAATAAGTTACCTGTTGATGTTGCAAAGCCAAGTAAAAACATTCTTGACATATCACACGTCTTTTTTTCTGTTTTTTCTCTTTTGTAATACCGTAATAAGCACACGCAAAGGAAGATGCTGGTTTTAAATTTACTCCAGACTTACATTTAAAATTGATACAATCACTGTTACAGCTTTTAGATTTTTTTTTATTCGTTTTCTCATCATCAGACATTACTTCAATAACTTCCATGTTTTATGCTTATATTTCCTCAAGTATTGAGGATGTATATTATCTGAAACAAAACACAATGTTTGCACAACACACTTTTTCCAAATTATAACCTATCCTATCTACATTTAGACTTGAATTTCTATTGTTCTCTTACATATTATATATAGCTTAGATGTATATTTAAAATTATAAAATACAAAATACAGTTAAACGAATAAAAAATAAAATATACTAACAAAAATATAAAAAGAATAATTACTCACCAATTTTTGCCTTACCGTCCGGCAAGAGTGATGGACGTTTTGTTTATGTGCAATGCACAACTACCGATAATAGAAGAAACGGTGAAGCATTGCGCATAATGGCGGCCCCACTTGCAAGCGCTCAATTCAAAATGATACCCAGATCAGAAGCTTTTGCATTCGGTAAAACAAGTTGTTTTGCAACTGTTGTAAGATTTTCTGCTGATGAACGCTACTTCGCGCTTTACGCTTTTGCAACATGTTTCTAAGCGGTCGCCATTTTTTGCAGCGAACTCAAAGTACGACAGAGTTGTAGAATATCGTAACCTTAACCTAACCTAACCGAACCGGTTAGGTTCACATTTCGAGTGGTCACTATGTGAACCAAACCGGTCAGAAAGTGAACCTAATTGACCCAGAT